>VDFB02000020.1:7466119-7658885 GCA_007258455.2 Sequoia sempervirens | reverse complement strand
CTATCCCAACAAATCCTACCTCATCAAATTCTGATACCAAATGCTCACCCAACCAACAAATCCCCAATTTACCCAAAAGAGGGTTTTTCTCTCTCAATTTTTCTTCACAAATAAAATATAATGAAAAATGAAGTGTCTTTCCCTATTTAACCTTTTTCCAATTTCAAATTAAAGCAATATAAAATTTATTTTCTATTTCCTTAATTCTCATTTTTTCTCAAACCCAAATAGACACATCAATCAATTTCTAAAACACATATATCATTTAAATTCAAGATTTAAAACCATATAAGCATATATTCATTTCAATTTACAAAATTCAAAATTCAAACACGATATTTAGATCAAACACAACCTACAATTCCCAACCCACTAAATTTTCACAATATTATTAAACAATAGCTTAACTTCATTTGTGCTTTCATTCTATTTTTCCTCTTTCCTGAAATACAAAGAATATTCTAATAACCAAGATGGGAAATCATTTAAATTCATAATATTTTATTTGCAGAAAATATGGAATTTAAACTAATAATTAAATTATACATTTATTATAAGTTCATGACATAGAAAAAATCTAGAATCGCCTCTGATTTGGATTGAGGTTCACATAGGATCAAACATGACACATACTGTACTTGATTCAAGTACGATCAAGGAATATATAGGCAAGCACAATGTGGTCCATCTTCAAATTAACCACTATCAGGGAATAACTTAGACCTGTATAGCTAGGTGGAGTGTCATGCTCTAAATTTTGACTAAAGGGAAAAAACACAACCAACATTTTTTTTTTTTAAAACACACATATGCAAAAGTTAAAGCACCACTCTACCACGTTAGACATGGTACCCTACTACTTTTCTTAGATGACGTTGCTTGTGCAACATCATTGTTGATCCTAACACCCTAGGTTGAACTAAATACATAAAGCTACTACTTGAATCAATACCAAAACAGGGGTTACAGAAGGGAGGGCCTTCTTTGCACGGTAGGAATGAAATGTATGCTACCTAGGTCCATTGTTACTATAAGATATATTTGGGTTATACTTTTAGTAATTATATACTATAGTTATCCATTAACTTCTCAAATAGGGGTACACACTCACATATGAATATGAGGAAAATAACCTTTGAGCCTATACAATAATATTTTAGAAACATAAGTTTTACAATAGAATGACATAATTAAGCATTTTTCATACATGTATACTTAAAAGCATAAAGTTTCCACAGTCCATGATAATGAAGAGAGCAATTTCTGGATCAAATTGTGTCAATTTTTTGAATCCATTGACATAGTTTAATCCAAAAAGTGCTCTCTTGAATACATGTATACGTTATTATTATTATTATTATTATCATTTACAAGCATATAATCAAATACATATTTCATTAAATAAGCCTTCCCTAAAATTATGTGAAGTGATTCATCGAATGATAATACTATCAATAAGGTTATTTAATAGGAGTAGTCCATTAATGTTCAAATGATAGTTTATTATTATTCTCAAACTAATGAATTCTTAAGCTAAATATCCAACATTAATGATGCTCCTATTCATTGCTCAATAAGCGAAGAATAACATTATTATTACAATTTATTTAACAATACCACATTGTTATTTCAACCAAATCCCAATAAAATTTTATTTAATAATTCAACAATAAATCCTTACTATTATCAACGTCATTGATTACTCACCAGTCAATAATATTACTATTAGTTAAACCTTGATTGTATATTATCACAATTATTTTACCTCAGGAACAATAATAATACCATTTCTTACTAACCATAATTTAAGTACTAAAGCTATCCTCATTCTCCTTAATAACCATGACATTATTGTGGGGTTCCCCCTTCATCATAAATATTGCTCCATTTTATTTTATTTCTCTTAACAATATGCTTGTTGTAGTTGGAATGAGTTTTCCACAGTCCATGAAATTCTATGCAAGCTTTTGGATTCAACTGTGTATGTTTTTGTGTCTATTCTTGTTAACCATATTAATGATTCGTATTAAAATTGTGGAGGCATTATGAAAGATATTCCAAATATTTATATTTATATTCATAACAATAGTCATTTTAATAATAGTATCAATCTTCATATGATCATAAATTTATACTATTAATTAATGTCT
Organism: Sequoia sempervirens; assembly: GCA_007258455.2. Lineage (NCBI taxonomy): Eukaryota > Viridiplantae > Streptophyta > Pinopsida > Cupressales > Cupressaceae > Sequoia > Sequoia sempervirens. The sequence continues at coordinate 7,656,735 of VDFB02000020.1, read as the reverse complement.
GGGTTTCACTTCAATACCACTAACCATATTATTAGTAAATATAAGGATCTTAACTTTAATTCTATCATAGAATTAGTATAATAATTTATTAATCTCATTGATTACAACCTTAATGTTTATTTCCAAGTTTCTAGTAATACCCCTTATTTATGGTAACTTAAAGATTCCTCACAATGTCTTATTAATCTTTCATTAATATTCCTCATAATACTAATTTTTTTTCTATATTTGATTTTAGCAATCAATATTTATCTTATAAATAATATATTGTTAATATATTTATAAAACAGATAAATCAAACAATAAAATTTATATCCTTACTCGTTGAATTAATTTCCTAAGTAATGTTAAATGTTGTTACTTATATCACCAATATAAGATCTTTTACGCAAGCTTCATAATCTAAATTTCATCTTTTAATAGCACTTATATTGATATGGATGTCTAGATATTAATCAAATTATGAGGAAAAATTGTCACACCCAAGCTAGGGACACCTCATTTAACTCTCTTTGACCTTTGTAGCACGGTAACCATTATATACCTAGCGACATTCCGTTTATTTCTTCTTGGGATGATAGGAGGACCGGCGCTAGGTATACAAATTTAATGATTATTTTGCTCGCCCCCCTTCCAAACTCCTACGGCTGGGTGGGCCTGGCATATATACAGAGGCATTTATGATGCTCAACATTATTTTACTAACCTAATCGCTAAGATCGGGAGCTATTAGGTACTTAGGTGCAGGAAAAATTTAAGGTGATTAAATGAAACTCATGTGGAAATACTCCGCAGGGATGCAATTTATGGCTCGCAAGACGATGAGGTCGACTCATGGTGAAGTGTATAGGGTGTAGCACTTGCTACAGAGGTGGTTGCCATACAAATCCCATCAACCAGTTACTTGACTTGACAATGCCAATGTTAGCTATGGAGGATGCATTCCTGGGGAAGGCATCCTCTGCCTATATTGATTGTGTGACAAGATCTTTTCAGGCTCCAAAACATCGAAACCAGCCTGACCGGATTTTTTCAGATTGCCTGGCAAGATTTTTTCAAAAGGAATGTCAGACAAGTTACTTCGGCAGCGTACATTTTGTTTCAAATGTGACACCTATCTTTCCCCAATTTTCCTCGGGCATGGAAAATGTACCAAATCATTACATCTTCATTAACTACTTGGTGTATGTATTTTTTGGTATTATTTATGTCAAAGTAGCTTCACTATAATGGAAGAAGTTAAAAATATTCTTTTCAAATTTTGATAAGTATCAACATAACCTTTTTCCTAACAATAGGTACCAATAAAACTATTTCTATATATAAAAAATAATAAAAATAATAAAAAAATCGCTTTTCACTTCTTTAGTCAATATAAGTTTTTAAGACGGTCCATTTTACTTCCGAAACCTAACCTAAAACCTCTCACTATTGTCTCCGGTTTTTTTTTCCACTGATATTTTCATTTTTATATTCACGTTTGCAGCAACGGATTCTTCTGATTCAATGAATGAAAACGTGAAGACAGTTCATAACAAAAATCCCGCTTCCCAGCAGATGTCTTCTTCCGAGGATTTCTCTTCTGCCTCTGCCGAATCATCATACGATTCAGGCAATACTGAGAAAATCTCTATTCCACCATCCATCAACAACAGAAAAAAAGCCCGCCCCAAAAAAATAAAACCAATATGTCAACCCCATCACAACCCTCTTCTTCAGTCAAGCGCACCAGAGAGTCTCAAGAAAAATAGGGGACCAACCCTTCGTCAAAGAAATCGAAAAAATCTGCGCAGGAAGATAATAAGGGGAAAGCGACGGCAGTTTCAGAAGTTGAGAAATCTGCAAAAAAGAACGGTCCGATATGGAATGCTAATGATGAGGCTGCGTTTCTAAAGAGGCTTTGGCATGCTGCAAAAAAGGTAAGGGTTTATCCAAAAATATGGGTGTGTTTTACGAGACTGTCAAAAAGGATTTGGATGGTGATTATAGTAACGATCAGCTGTATAATAAGTTAAGGGGTCTTAAGAAGAGGTTTGGTGGGGCTAGGGATAAAATTAAGGATAAAGGTTTTGTTGGGTTCAAGAATGCGCATGAAGAGACTGTGTATATATTGTCTAAGCAAGTTTGGGGAAGATGATAAGGGAGGTAATTGAAGAGCGGAGGAGAAGAAGGAGGTCGTGATGGATCTAGAGGGAGAGAGAGAAGAGGTGAAAAAGAACAGAAATGAAGTTGTGGACATGACCGTAAAGGAGCAAGATAGAGAAAAAGAGGAAGACGAAGATGAAAGCGATGATGCAGAAAAAGAGGAGGGGCATGATCAAGGTGAGCAAAATTACAATGTGAAGATGAAGACTAAGGAGGAGGAGGGGACTTCACATATCGCTAAAAGTGTGCGAAATAGGGTTTCAGGCACAGGCACAAGCACACATAGAAGCGAGGAGAAGGTGGGAGAAGAGAAGGTATTTCCTGAGGATAATGTGGGAGAAGAGAAAGGTTCTTCTGAGGACGAGGAGAGTGAAAATGAATCGAGTGATAAGGAGAATTCAGCTGAGGGTCTGTCTGACGGGAGGAAGGTTGCAGCTGCAGGTCATCATGATGCTAGAGGGAATTTCACACCTAATGATGCTTCTGGAATGCATCATGTTTCTAATGAGACGGTAAATGTAACCTCATGCACTGTAACGAATAGTGAGTTGCTGGACATTCTTGATGGGTTCAAGAATGAGATTATGAATATTTTAAATAAAGAACTTAAAGGTTCTTCGAACACTGCGAGAACCACTGTCTTTGATTTCTCATTGATTAAAGAGTTTTCTTCGGAGCTGCCAGCATTGAGCGACATAGAAGTTGAAATGCTTGATCGGAAGAGGAAAACACAGCAGCTTATTGAAATGGAAGCTGCCTCCAAGCATTTAGCATTACTGCAAATAGAGTACCAACTACGCTTGGAAAAGCTTCGTCGTAAGTAGATTTCTTGCATTGCTATATCAGAATTTTGTAGTATCAATTCGATATCACTTCTTCCGAGATTTAGTATTAGATTGCACATTGAGAATTGACATGACGAAATTACAGTTTTGCCCTATAGTACCTATAGCCAGTTTTGTTGCTTTGAGATGCAGGGGGGATTGAAGGATGCATGATCAACTCCAGGTCCACCGCCAAAGTTTATATTCAACATATCGCGTGATCTTCAGTATACTTTTCAGCATGATGATTGTGAGACCCTACCCTCGGAGATTCTGTTTAGTCTACATGCTTTGATATTCCTTGTCTAATAATTTGTGTGCCCCCATGTTGGATGTAGTTGTTCCTGAGTTAGGAGTGAAGGTGATTGCTTGACTAATTTTGGATAAGGTTAACCGGAAAATGTTATCTAATCAATGGGTATTGTGACTTATCTATGATTATTAGATGTATTAAGTTATAATGGTTATTGGTGACTTGTAATTAGGTTACTTGTGGATGATATACCTAGCACATTAATACATATCATGGAAGGTATTGATGTAATTGAGACCCCTCTATTTGTGCCTTCCTGTTTTTCTTATATTGGATGATATACCTAGCACATTAATACATTCTTGATACTCATACTATTATGATGATGGTGATGATCCACTATTATAATCTAGATGTGATGTGTGATGAATGTCATGTTTGTAGTATGTTATGATAATTTTGTTCCCTTTTCAAAAGTGGCATATTTAATTTGCAATCAGTTTGGAAAGGAAAATTACTTGAAGGTTGTAGTAGAATACCTATTTCATAAATTTCTGATTTTTTTGAAAAGTGATGTAAATGAAACATTTATTTTTGAAGTACCATATTGTTAATGGATCTCGTAAAAGAACCCAATTCTAACACAACATTAGAAAAATAAGATCAATATATATATATATATATATATATATAGATCTATAAATATCCTTTAAATCCAATTGATTATCGTAAATGATGTGCTGGAGGATACTTATTTTCCAATGTGGAAAAGGAAAAACTAAAGAAAGTGACTGTGGAGCACTAATAGCCTTTACAGGGGTTAAGAAACTCAAACACTATACAATGCTGGGTTTTCTAATTAGGTGTCCAAAAAGCAGACTGAATCATTGTTCTAGTGAAATTTCAAGGGATTTTCACTATATATAGGCAGAGAAAGAAGCAATATTTTTTCATTTTTTGTATGTTTGTGTTTGTAAGCACTTGTACGTAAATATCTATGTATGAAAATGTACATATATGCACCCATAAATAGATATACATTTTCCAACATATGTGGATGCATACATGCCTGGATTTTTGCATTCTTCTATAAGTCATAGACCATGAGAGAAATGAAAATTTGCTGCATTCATAACAGTTTTGAGTTTCTTAATCTAGACTTTTGAGGGAGGTAACAAGTTGACTCCTCTACACATCAAAATTATCCTAACTTTTATAATCAAGACAAGCAAATTTCAGACTCCATGATCACGTGGTAAAAATACCTCTTCCAGCAAAGGGAGAGTAATGAGAGGGCAGCCCATGGCTCTAATGATCATGCAATTCTTTTGTGGATTTTTTTCATTTTTGGGACGAGCTAATATGATTATTTCTAAACTGTTATGTGTTTTTGTTCAATTTTAATTGAGTTTTGATAAAATATCCGATAACAGTTTGACGTGCCTCTATTGATTTGATTTTGATAAAGAAATTTGTATAGGTGTATTGATGGTGCTTGATTTGATTGGTTTTTATGTAAAAATTAGATGTGTAAGATTAGAATATTTAACTTCAGAAATAATTATAGTATCCCATTAAAATATACTTATCGTGTCATTTAATGGTGTTCTAAAGGATTTCAAATTTTATATGTTGTCATATTGATTTCTAAATGTTGATCAGCAAGATTTTTTATTTAAAACTTTCTTCATTTATGCTATTGTTTGTCTGATTATCTTGTTGCTCTATGTTTATTCCCTGCTCTGAATTGTCTATGTACTGGCCATTATTGTGTTTAATCTAATATAAAAAACAAAGTAGAATAGAAATTTTTTTCCATTTAAGGTCACTTATATCCGAGTTCTGACTATAGAGCTCCATGATTAAGGATTTTCATCGTCTTGCAATATACTCATTTCATATTGAATGAAGAATTCAATGATCTAATTGATGTACATATGATTCGCCAGATCAAGTCTAACATATTAAGCATCCTTTTGATTAAATAAGAAGTTGTTATGCTATAGGATGCATATTCATCTGATTGCATTCACATTTATTTTTCCATTTTAAAATGCTATTCTTCTCTCTCGTTTATTTTTAAGACTAATACTACCACTTACCGGTGTTGTTTACCATGTCTCTGAAATTTATTATTAGAACAATTATGAGCCTCTGCAACAAGGAAAACTTTAAGAAAGTGATTTTTAATGCTTTTTATAATGATTTAACTACTCTAATCAACAACCTTAATTTCATATATGGATTAAAAAAAGTGAACTGGTGGGCTACTAGCATATATATCTTAAATTTAAGATATATATGCTAGTACTTAATATAGTTTTAGTTCAGTATTACCTCGAATAAGCCTTCTGACACGCATGCTTAATGCAAAAATATACTACTTCACCAGCAGCTATTTCAAACAAGACAACAAGAAATGTAAATGGGTTAACTCAAAAAGAATTGTTCTGAAGTATGTAACTCTGTAAACGGGACCATGGCAAGGGGGAAGTGAAACAAAAAAAAAGGCGTAGGGAATAGTCTGGGTAGTAAGCCAGCCACACTATCTTTTACCAAGTATATTCTGTGGACACTGAATTCATGAGATTTACTTGTGTTAATGTCTGCGAGGCTTCGAAGAGGGTAGTTTTTGTTCTGGGTCTGGGTGGTAAGGAGGCAGTGATAATAGTACTCGTGAAACTCTCTCTCAGCCTACAGACTTAGTCATAGGTAGTCCCCTCACGTTACAATCAATAAAGTGAGCAGAATTTTGAGCATCACGAATTAGGGCATGTTTGTTTAATAAGTGCAACTACATTGTCCTTGAACAATTAACAGGTAGCTAGATTCGGTGGGTGAAGAAGAGGACTGTTGAGTCCTAATCACTATAAAGCCGACTTTAATGTTTTATCTGCGAGGTGACCCAGTTCTGTGCAATAGTCGTATCACTTTGCAACACCATGTTTCGATGTGCCAAAAACAAAACCTTGTGGGAATATTTCTTGAAGAAATTAATAGACGTCAAATCCAGTTATGGAAATTAGTAATACGTGCACTGTGCGTCAATGTCTTGATAACCCTGCAGTTGACGTACACGCCTTGAGTTATGTTAAGCCACCAACGGCGCAAGGAAATGATAGTCCTAGTACATTCGCTGGTGGATCAGACAATGTAAATCTGTCGCAGGTGATTGCCTATTGCCTATCATATAACAGTGTTTACATTTCTTTTATGACTCTCCGTCGCCCAACTAAATATTAATTAGCTAGATGATATCCTTACTACTAAAAAGATCTCAAATTGCTTAGCAAGGCGATTTGACATTTATCACGCACCACATTTCTGCCACATGATTCCAAATTCCTGTAAGAAAGTTGACGTATAGAACGTAACAAGTTAAGAATATTTATAGAAAACTGATAATATATAGCAGTAACGGGCATGAGTAAGTAAATATCATGTAAAGCCACCAATTCAGGCTGCAGATCATAAAAAATAGTGTGGGACGTGGCTGACACAAGTTTGGTTCTCCCATTATCATTTTGTACTTGAGCATAGCATACTTAAACTAATCAAAATACATCCGGACTTAGGGCAGGCTATATCCACAACAAGTTGGAAGCCTTGAAATTTCGGTTTATTTGAAAACATTCAAGATAATTCAAGTAGGTATTGGAATCATCATTATTATTATTTTAATGAGGAGGTAATTTATGGCAGACAACAAGCTTTGTACTTGGGCACATAGATTTCTCAGATGTTACTTGAACATATATTATATTCATAAATAGTTTTTTTTGTTTAGAATAATTGTATAGGCCTTACTAAGTCTAGTGTTCATCTTAAGGGCTCTATTCGTGCAATCTCCTAAAAGCCAGCTTCGTCATGCAGTAACCTATTGATTTTAGTCAAGAGCATTCATGCCATTTAATAAGACACTCGTATTTCAGCAGGAAAACAATAAATCTGCACAACTTTTTAATGGCAGATATATATGGCATTAAGCGAATTCAGGTCTTCATTATTGGTAGTTGTGCCTTTTGAGTATTATTATTGTTGAGAGTTAATGGGTTAGGAACCCTGTGTTAGGTAAAAATAATAATAATAAATATATAGTTTACTCCGCACTTGACCAAAATAATACTAATATTATTCGCAGGCATCAACTGGCATATAAAATAATAAAAATAGAGATAAATCGATCTTTATGTTCCTATAACATTTGTTAATAATGTTTTAATATTAATTTAGAAACTTCTTAGCAAATTTATGATTTTTAGATTTATTACTAATTATTACTCTTTTCTAATTTTACATTATTATACTAATATATATAGGTTATCCATATCACTAATAACATAACAAGAATTTTTATTTTTTTCAAAATACAATTTTTTTTTATTAGTGAGTATTTGTAAATTAAAAATATAAATTTATTGTTTTTTTCATATTTAATATGTATGATTCATAAAATAAATAATAATGTTTTATATAGAAGATTTTCTATAAATAAATCATAAATTAAATATTTTTTGACAATTTATATTTTTCATAGAACGTTAAATAAAAGATATTTAAATGATCAAACCGTCACAAAATTTTATATGACAAGAATGACCATCAAATTCAAGGCGTGTTCCAATTGTATAATGAAATGGTAAGGATGTAAATACTCACACTAATATATCTTTCTAAAAGAATATAAGTATTTAAGTAAGAGTGATAATTGGGAAGCATATTTTTTAAAATGAAGATTTATTATGGATGGTTCCCTTACTTTTAATCTTCTTTGGTAAGTGACTTCCATGGTTTCTTTTACTTCATTTTATATTCCCTTAAACTTATCATTTATTTTCTTTAGATTTATACTTGGTAAAAAATAGTTCTTTTTTATGGTAAATTCTATTAGGGAGGAATATACCATTAATTCTTTCCCTTTTAAAGATAAGAAATTAAAGAGTTATTTCTATTTTAAAATAATTTAGTTTAATTTAATTTATATATATATGGATATACATAGTGATTATGATATTTTATTTATTTAATTTTGTGACTTTTGTTTAATATTTTCAATTAATTGATAAATAATCATTTTTTATAAAACTATACATAAAAATTCGTTATTTATAGTTGTTACATTTTTTAGCATAATATTCTTAAAGCTAATATATAAGAGTTGAAGAAGAAAAAAAGAAAGAATCGGGAAGTATATTAGATTGCTATATTGGAAACATTATATTTGAATAAAGCTTAATATCATATCCCCATTAATCTCTTTATTGAATTTTTTTGGGATAATCAATATCAAGGAAAGGATTAGATAAAAGATGCTATGAAAATATTTTATCTAAGAGTAATCAATAATGGTAAATTGGGATGTTGAAATTTATAAGCATAAGGGTCAAGCTTCTAATAAAACATTTTAAAATTTTCTTTTAGAAAATGTGCACCTTGCCTACTTAGTATTTAAAATAAAAGTGGACTAATCATTATTGCTCTATCATGATAACCTAACCATTGAAGTTGATGCTCAGAAAATTATGAAATCTAGTCCCTCACGTAGATCTTAAGGTATGGAGTGCAATAGGTTTTGTGCACTTGACTATGTCGTTCCTAACTTGTGGTCTAAATTAAGTTAGGCCTTTGCAAAGTTAGTCAACTAATATCATGTTGAGTGTTACACCTCAAATACTCACCATGTTAATTAGCTTAATCCTTGTTAAAAAAATTTGTTGGGTTTTTCTAGCAAAAATTTTGGGCATGACACTATGGGTGAATACTGGTGATGCATTTCTCGAGCTTTCTATGTTTATCAACACCACATTCACTGTAAGGAAACCATTTAAATTTTGGATACGTAGGTGAGGTTGTGTTCCAACCTCACACATGTAGTAACTATGCATTGCAAGATTTTTCTAATTTTTTCTTGCAATATTTATTTGTTTAAATAGCTTATGTGCATAAGTAATGATTTCCTCATCTAATGAAACTTTGTTGGAGCTTTATCATGGCTGCTTCTATGTATATATATATATGTTTGTATACATATACATATCTATATACATATATATACACACCTGAATGACGAACAAATGTGATTTTGCAGCAATAATGCACCTATATTATGGCTAACTGTGTGTATATGTGAGTACATATATATATGGTTGAATGTGTATATGTGTGTATACATAGATATATATGCATATATATCTGTGTATACACATATATACAAACAATCTGTCATAATATAGCTTTTTCTTTTCGTTTTCTACCTCTACAATTTGTATATGTATAGTGGCAATATTTGAAGTTATTATACTCTTTACTATTAAGAGTTTCTTGCAGGTAAAATATGGTTGATTGTGTATATATATAAAAGTACACACACACACATAGTCAGTCATTTACATATACATATGCATACCTTGTGTATACATATACATACTATCTGTTAAGGGATTCATGCACCTATGTTTTTGGCCGACTGTGTGTATACATATACATACCACTCATGGGTTTCTACAGCTCAACTGTTAAGGGTTTCATGCACCTATGTGTTGGCTGATTGTTCCCACCATTGTCATGAACCCCTCACTCAACAACTCCTGACCCCCATCCTCCACTCATCCCTTACCATCATCTTTGCTTGAATGGTTGAGTTTTTGTGAATATTTCATATCCATTTATAGGATTTTTGTAGTCAATTTTTTAATCATTTAACTTATTCGAATTTCATAATCATTTTATTTTTTTTCATTTACATAACATTTTAATATTATTAATAACATATATTAATATAATATTTAACAACTTAATATCATAAAAAATATTATAATATTATGTATGTTGTGATGCCCCCTCAGTTTGCTTATGTTAGGACAACTTCTTAGATTTGCATCTGGATTTTATGATGTGTTTGTTAGACCCTATGTTACTGTTTGATAGACATTATGACTCTGTGGGATACTATTCAAACATGGTGATATTTTGATGAGTAGATGTTGAGACTGTTTGATAATATTATGATGCTTAGCTTAGTGATATTGATGACATTATGGTGTTAGTTTGATGATAATGTGATATTTGTTGTTCTTATTTATATCATGTTTAGTAGATTAGATGATCACTTGTTGAATATCATGGATATGATGATGTAATGTATGGATAGATGTATGAGCTATCATGTTGGGATATTAATTGTTATGTGTTGGTGATGGGGACAATGTCACATCACTTGTTTGCGAGTACCCTATGACTCTGTGATTTCCCCATCACAATGTGACTGGTTATTTCTTTATGTCCATGCTCAACATTTTGTTTTGTTGCAGGCTGCAAGTACAGGGCATCGAATCCACCTAATTATCAAGTCTGAGTGTGTCAGAGCCCAATGGAGTTGTTGTTCAGAGGTTACATTGGTTCCTCCACTTCGAGCCATCATCCTTTTCAAGGATGAATCTCTGTTGTCGCACCCCGTCAGTAAGTCTATTGGTATCATTTCATTTCCATGTGGACATCTAACCTTTGTCATGCTTTTGGTTGATACTTGTTGGTTTGATCTTGGAGTCATGCCTGAGACGTGTGCTTGAGTTGATTATTTCATTTTATTTAGAATGCCAAGTTGGAAGGCTTGGTTAATAAAATAAAAGTCTAATTAAATTAAACGATTAAATTTAATATGTTATGGAACTAAATTTTATTAAGTTAAGAGTTAATTCTTTAAATAGATTTTTTTTTAGGCAAGAGTGGAGAGCCACTATAATATTATATTAAATATAAATAGGATATTACAAAAACTAGTTCTAAAGGGCATACTGGTAGGAAAGAACCAACAAGAAAACCTCCAGTTATAGCCCAAAATTGAGACTACAATTTTATACAATTCCACAACTTGAAAAAGCATGCTAATAGTTCAAAAATTCAACATCTAGAACCCAAAAAAACTAACCCTTCATACTGAGCTCACAATCCATAATAAGAACAAAAAACATTTTTAGCATTCAACAAACTTACCCTAGAGAACTATACTGTCCCATAACCCATATGAAATAACAAGTAACATTTTTAAGCCCCTTGCAATTTTAAGCAAAAAACCCACTTAACATCCACTTTTACATTTTTGAATCCTTCGGCTAGTTGAAGACCCAGCTCAAAAACCCTTATGTTTCGAATAGGAGCACTATGAAACTGGGGATGTGAAACTGGCCTCACATTTACCATTGTTGAATTCGCTTAGCCTCTATTTGGAACTTGGATTGGAGCATTTTGTTGAGGACCCTAACCACGAGTTGGTGAATTAACACGAAGCTGCAAGTCCAAATGAACACCGTTGTTTGGAGGAGGAGGCACATAGGCATGAAGATAAGCCAAGGAAAAATATTTTTCCTTGATCTCCAGCTCCATTATATAGAAAATATAACAATGATTTTTTCTTATGGCATGTAGCAAGATGTTATCCTTGTTGAATTGTAATGTTAGTCTAATGGCGCCAAACAACTCTTCAAAGCCTTGCCTTCTTTGTACAAAATACCTTGGAAACAAACCACCAACAAACCCTTCCCCAGAGAAGAAATTATAGTTTTGTACGGCTTGAAGAATTGTATTATCTAATAGGAACTGATAATTGATAAATTTTCTAGCCATTTCTTCCAATTCATTAAGCGATTGAATTAAATCAAGTGCATTTGATAAAAATATCAAAATCACCTAAGAGGGGAATATAATTTGTCTTGCACGTGGGCTAGTAACTTTGAGCACTAAAATGATGCAAATGCAATCTTTGATCCTTGAATTGTCAATCTTGAACATTGTTCTTAAAATATCCCAAGTGATGTAGTCATTGACTGGTCTTTCCCATGGCCGAACTGGTAAAGACACCCTTAAATTCCATGGGCAAAGTGCCATTATCCTACAACTTGAGTGTCAGATTCCCTATACGAGCCTTCTCCAAATTTCTTTGCTTTGAATGAATCTGTTGTTAGAAATTGTAATGCACAAATGTTCTTCTTTGGAGGCCTTTTTAATATTGGTTTAAGCGCAATCCAAAGGAAAATCATAATGAGAGGGAATGCGTAGGAATGCAAAGAGCTGAGCAATTGACACCTCATGTACCTTACCATTGTTAGCTCGTGTAAACGAAAGCTGAGATACAAGATGCCAAGCCTCGCATTGCAAAACATAATTATAAGGTAACTTGTGCATCTAAAAATATTTGGCAACTAACTTGAATGGATTGATGTAACACGAATGAATTACTTTGAGTAGAGTCAAACATAATGAGGAAGTAAGCATTAGTCCTATATACCTGATGCAAGACGTCCTTGAAACTGCTACATTTACCATGTGGCTTTATAATGCATCATTACCTCGAAATGCCTCAAGGCATGTGATGAAATTCCAAATCAATATTAATGTGTCATGTATTCGCCACCATGGCAGACACTCCATAATTTACCAACGGAGGACTAGGCATGTGATGTAATACAAACTCATTGCCGACTTGCCCTGTATAAGCCACAATGGCATCTACTCCATAAAAATACCGATGAAGAACTTATACAAATAAACCATATGACCCATATGAAGTAAGATTGACTCATTCGTTTGATTGATTACCACTTGTTTCTTGTTTGATCAAGTCAATTAACTTAGGAAAAGCACTTAACTTGCTTATATCTTGCAATACCCTGATCTCCTTACCCTCACATCCTAAGTTTTCAAGAAAATATGCTATCCTGTTGCCTTCCCTATATGTGTGGGTTATTATGGAGGCTTGGAAGCTGCCAATTATTACTCACACCAATTGTAAAACATAGCTTAAATTCCAATTCTAAATATTTCTTGTTCTACATTCATTAATAATTATCAAAGAGTCACCTTCTATGTGGATATTTGAAACCCCCAATTGAGATGCCAATTCCAAACCCAATAACAAAGCCTGTGCTTCTGCACTATTATTCGTGCCATGAACTAAATGGGTTGAAGAGACTGCCAAGATATCCCCTGACGAATCCCTAATATAGATACCTACCCCTGATTTACCTAATTCACTTTTAGAAGCCCCATCAAAATTTAGTTTAACAAAGGCATCTTGAGGTGGGATCCATTTAGCCGAACTTCTATCAATTTTATTTATAGCTTTTTGTAGAAGACTGCCATCAAATGGCAGCTTAATACTCTTCCAATTTTTCAAGATTGAACTATCCCAATTTGTGAATAGAGAATATGTGAATTTCTCTTTTTGGACATAGGATTTTACCCCCTCTGATATTGCTTTTTCTATTTTGACCACTAAGAGCTCAACTATGGATTTAATTTTCCTGAAGATTCTCATGTTTCTTTCCCACCAAATGTTCCATATCACAATCACTGGGACAATGTGCCAAATACATGCAAAGAAAGAATATTGATACAAAAGTGGCCAACTCTAAAAGAGATTCGAGATCGTATTTGGGAGAGGGATGTAAAGATCTAATTTTATTTTAATGAAATCCCAACACTGACTGGAAAATATACACTGTAAGAGCAAATGATCAGATGTTTTGAATTCTTGCTCACATAGTGGGCACTTGAAAGGATCTGCAATTTTCAATTTGGACAGATGATCACTTGTAAGGATTCTTTTCTATATAGCTAGCCATGCAAAAGTACCCACTTTAGGTAACTTTGTTATTCTAACACAAAGTATATGCACGTTGAGTTTGTGAAGGATGATTTGATTGACTTAGAATTGTGTAACCTTCTTTCACTGAATATGTTCCAAATTTTGAGGTTGTCCAAATTATCTTATCTTGTTTTGTAGATAAGTACACTATTCTTTCCTTCATGATGTTACAAAAAAAGATCAAATTGTTTTGAAGGAATGATGTTGGTTGGGGGTGTTTTCCACACTACTTTCCTAGTAAGACGGTCCGAAGAAAGCACATAATCTAACAAATTTACAGCCCATGCTTTGAATAGAGTAGACCTTACATCTTGAAGCTCTTGATTTCCTGCCAACAGAGGTTTTCCATTCCATGAATCTACCCAAAAATTTACACTCTGTCCATCATTTACCTCCCATGAAGAAAAAATTGAAATAATATTCCTGTTGTTTACAATGCAATTCCAGATAGAGGATCCCTTTGGAGGGTCTACTATTGTTAAAATTTGTGATGGATTTTTATTATCAAGATATTTTACTTGCATTATCCTAGCCCATTTAGCCTCTGGATTAGAGTACATTTTCCATGCTAATTTGGCCCCAAATGCTTTATTTCTCCATGAGAGATTTTGAACTCTAGCCCCCTCTTGCTTCTAACCTTTTTCCAAGCCTTCAAGGGAAATTAGGGGTACCTTTTTCTACTCATCAATGTTGCCTTTCTAGAGGAAATATATTATTTTTTCAATCTCATGAATTACTAAAGCTAGAGCTTTAAGGACAACTAAGAAATTGTTAGGAATTGAAGCTAAAACTAATTTAATTAGAAGAATTATACCTCACAGTGAAAGCCATCTTGCTTTCCATATCAAAATTCTCGCTTTCAGCCTATTGATTACCTTATCCCAGTAATGTGCTTTGTTCGAACCTTTAAAGAATGGAATCTCCAAGTAGGTACAAGGAGGCTCCACTTCTTAGAAACTCAATATCTTCACAATCTTCTTCTTCAAGTCATCATAAGTGTTTAAAACATAAATCTTGGACTTTGTTGAATTGATTTTTTCCTGATGTTGTTGAATACTTGTCAAGGACCTCTTTAACCCACTTTTCTTCTGATAACATGGATTTAATGAATAGGAGAGTATCATTAGCAAAAAGGGAATGTGTAACTAAAATAATTGAATTGGATATTTGCACTCCTTGCCATAAGCCTTGGCTATGCTTCAAGAGGATAAACCTACTTAATGCTTCAACCATACTTATGAAGAGAAATGGTGACAACGGATCACCTTGTCTGACCCCTTGTGAAGCACTAAAAAATCCTATCGGATTACCATTAATGAGCACTGAAAACTTAGCTCCAGATAGGCAAGACATTATCCACTTGCGCCATTGAGAACAAATTCTAAATTTTGATAAAACCATATTGAGAAACTTCCAATCAACCTTATCATAGGCTTTCATCATATCTAACTTAACAATGAAAGATGACAACTTTGATGATGAAATTGAATGAAGTACTTCATGAGCAACCACTGCCCTTCATATCTCTCTCTGTTAGGAACGAAGCCACCTTGCTCATGAGAAATGATCCTTGGGATGATTGGTTGCAGCCTCAGGTAAATTGCTTTCGTGAATATTTTGTAAATTGTATTACATAAAGATATGGGCCTAAACTCAACAAACATCTTGGGCTCTTTAACTTTTGGAAGAATTGCAATGTTGGTTACATTGAATTGCCTAAGCATAAATCATGTTCTTCTAGATTCTTCAAGTGCCCAAAGAAGCTTGAAACACAGAAACTCCCAACCTTTTTGAAAAAAATAAGGTCATGAAGCCATTAAGTCCTGGAACATTATCAGGTCAAAGTGAAAAAATTACAAATTTTAGCTCCTCTAAAGTAAACGGTCTCATGAGCATATTATTGTCTTCATTACTGAAAAGATATGGTATTGTGCTCAACAATTCCTACAAAAAATTTATTCTATATTTGTTTGGTGGAGTTGATAGGAGTTACAAAAAAAACTTCACACCTTTATCATTAATGTTTGCTTCCTTTGAAAGCCAGTTTTCTGAGGACAATTCCTATGTTAAATGAATTGATTTAGTTGCCTTTTTTATCTGTGTAGAAGCATGAAAAAATTTGGTGTTGCGATCACCCTCTCTTAACCATAGTTCCTGATAATTTTGTCTCTAGTAGACCTCTTCTCTCATACATAGTTCCTCCCATTCCTCTTGCAAAAATTTCTGTTTATCATACAAAGCAGAATTAAGGACATTTTGAATAATACTCTCATGTATTGTTCTTAATTCCTTGAACACTCTGTCTTTATGCCGAAATATGTTTTTAAACACTTGTTTTTTCCAAATTCTTATTTCTTGCTTCACAAAATTTAGCTTTCTATGAAATTGGAACATTTTAGTTTCAGGTTCAAACGAAGTATTAACCCACCAATGTTTCAAAAGATCCATAAACTGAGGATGTCTGAACCACATGCTTTCAAATTTAAAAGAAGTCTTCGCTTTTGGAATGGTTATGTTTGCGATGGACAAACAAATTGCATAATGGTCCGAACCAGGATATGGAAGAATTTCTATGCTTAGATTATACAGAGAAGTAATCTAATTCGGTGAGACCAAAAATCTATCTAGTCTCTCCACTATTTGGAGAAAGCTTTTCCTTTTATTGGTCTAGGTGAAGTTGCCTAAAGTTGGTTGAATATCCCTTACGGTAGTGGTTGCAATAAACTAACTAAAGTATGACATTACCCTTGGCCGTGGGCATATTCCTCCACTCTTTTCTTGTAGAGAAGTTATTGCATTAAAATCCCCTACTAAAATAAGTTTCCCACTATGTATCGATCCAATTTTCCTAGTAAGCTCATCCCATAATTTTTTCTTATTCATAGTAGATGTTGGACCGTAGACGTTCATAAGCCAAAAATGCAAATCAAACTTTGTAACTTCTGCAAGGTGCTAGTAATTTTCATTTTTCAGTGATTTAACAATTACCATCTTTGGATTCCACAATATGACTAAACCTATAGAAGCTCCTTGAGTTGGAGAGTGCATTGATTCCCATTTGGCCCACTTTTTAATTGACGATTCAAAAGTGTCCACTGAAGATTTCATTTCTTGTAAAAGAAAAATGTTTGCTCCACAAGCATCCATCAGCTACTTGATGTGAGCACGCTTGTCAAGGATCATTAATTCCCCTGACATTCCATGAAGAAATCCTCATTATTCCCGAGGAGAGCAGCTTTCTCTCCTCAGATGCTTATTTGAGATGGATTTGAGAATAGTTTTTGGAACCCTTGCCTCTATTTTCTCTTTCATCTTCGTGAGGTTTTATTTTCTACCTCTTTTTCCTAGGGATTTCTTCATAGTTGGTTGAAATGACGATTGAGAAACTGAAAGAGATTTGATGCAATCTGACTCTTCAGACATTTATATTTTTAAATCTAAAGCACCATCCCTGTGTGTCTTTTCCTTAGAAATTTGAACTGACATTGCCAGCTAATATGGATAAAGGGAGGATCTGCTAAAGTCTCTTTCACTTACATCTCCATTTGTACTCCCTGTTGATTTGGTAGAGTGTTTCTTTCCCAAAAATCCTCTTCCATTGCTTCTTATCAATCAAGTGTGATCCAATTGAGAATAAAATTTTAGTTTCTAAGTACTCAAAGTCAGCATCACTTACCATTTTTTTTGAGCTCAATTAGAGCCATTTATCTTTTTTATATGAAGTAGACACCTCTTGAGAAAGCGGTTGAATATGCTATTTATTATCCTTTAATGACCAAGCAACCAAATAATCTCTCGTGCCTTGAAACATTAGCTTATTTACTCTTTCTTGTAAGTGGAGCTGTGAACTTAATTTTTCTTCTGTAGTATATAAGCTAAGTGAAAGGATAGAGAAATCTTGCATAAGTTCCCATATGTTTTGAGGCACTTTTATTTGATATGCAACTTTTTTCTTTGCCCTTAAATTTGAAGAAAACCCCAAATTTGTACCAACTTCTTCCAACTTTCTCTTGAGTATGATACTATTACCCAAAATAAACTCCTAATCAGATGATGGATGCATGTTTTGATCATGTTGTATGAATGCACCTAGCTTAGGATCTAACATATCAGATTATCTATTATGATATAGGGCATGCTTATTATTTTCCATATGATTAGATTTTCCTGAAGGACCTAACGTGCATTGAGAAGAAGAATGACCTATGATATGGCAATTAAAACAAGAAGAATTTGGGGTTTCAACAAGAATTTGTTGGTTCCAAGTTCCAAACTTTGAGATTAATTAAATTTCCCTTGGAAGTTCTTTAGACATATCAAAAAGAGCACAAGTTCTGATGGGTTTGGAAGGAATTTTAAAGAAATCTTTGTCATGCATGAGAAAGACCCCCACATGATTAGCTATTGTTTCAATTAGATTAAGTTCCCTATAATCTAACAAAAGTTGTGGCATTTGAAACCAGAAGGGGACAAATCTAAAAGAAACATCATTAGGTTTGAGGTTTAGAATCCAAGGTTGCATTGATAACCTAGATCCTTGGTAAACCCATGATTTGACTCTAAATACTGACTCTTTTTGCATTTTGTTATAAAAAATGACTACAAATATGTCCTTTTCAGAGTTCAAATAAAAAACTTGTTGCACCCCTTCCCAATCATCATAAATCAAGTCTTTTAATTGTGATAAATGTAGAGATAGATTCCAAAACTTGCATATTATGGCTTTGTCCCTTAAGTCCTGGATTTGCGCTTGAAGCATGTTTCAGGGAAAAGTGATTTTAATTGCTTCACTGGCTCCTGAGGGACAATATGATTCCTTTTGATGATTGGTTCTATCAAATAAATGGGGTTGATTTTGTCCAGGAGACCCTTTTTGCATGGGATCCAATTTTTTTGACTGTGGATTGAAGAGAGCACCTTAGTGGATAGTGTTCTTTGCTTGAGAGCCATGTTGTTGTCTCATAGTCTTGAGTGGAAGAACATTTGACTATGTCAGGTTAGGGTTCGACCTCTCTGGAATCCCTACCTTTTGAGGCTCTAGTTTTTTGCATGCGAATCCTTGTAACCCTTATTTACTTGTTGTAGATGCCTTTCACCTTTAGCTTGCACATCCTTGAAGCCTCCATTCCTAGTCAACTTGAAATCTGCCTCTACCTCTTGATATGACCGTTGCAAGAAGGTTGATTCTTTCTCGTAGGCTTTGTTTTGGAAATATCTATTATATAGAGTATCCTTTTCATAGATATCTATAATTTTCTACCCATTTCTATTTCAAACCCTATGAGGAGGAAGTGGTGCCCAGTTGGGGCATGAAAAATATAATCTTCTTCTCTGTGGTCTGTCTTCATTTGTCTTTTCTGCATGATACCTTTCCAAGTCACCCTTGGGTCCACGAGGTATGTGATACTAATTGCGATGGTAGGATCCGCGATAAGGTAAAAGATCTCTGTCGTTTTCTAAAATATGACCATTAGGTGCCATTGTTGCCTGGTAGCCATTTTTCCTGACAAAAAAACCATCACAATTAAATTATTATGATTTAATAATTCAATCAATTTTAAAAATAGAATATTTAAATGATATATATATATATATATATATATATAAATGTGTGCATACATATAGACATATATATACTAATATGTTTGTATAAATAAAATATATAAGAAATTTAATATAATAAATTAATAAATAAATAGCATATTATGTGCAAAGTTAAATTAAAAGGGAAAATTAAATTGAAAGTTGAAAAAGAGGGAAAATGTGAATTAGTGGAGGATTAAATAGTTACAGGAAATTAATTGAAGAGAAGTGGAGTTAACTCCACAGAGGCAATTGGCCTTTTATTTCTCATGGAGGAAAACTGATTCTTTTTTTTTTTTTTGATTGTCGTGAATATTTGGGGAGTAGTTTTCTGAAAATTTTTGCTCTGCATTCTTTGGGTAGAAAAATTTCTGGATTTTGGAAAAAGCTTTGCGATTGCTTTGGAATTTGGGTGTTTTATTTTATGGACGGTGGTGTAGAACATAGGAGAGTTGGAATTTGTAACTAAAGTGTTGGAAGAGAAGATTAGGACCAACAATTTTCTCAGCTCAGCTATTTGATTAAACCAAGTTCTTTTCCTTTGCAAATTTTCTTATTAGCTGAAATAAAATGCTTATATTTTCATTAGTCAATTATGTTTTGAGTGTCTTGCAGTTAGTAGATCCAATTGAAACAAATTGTGTTGCACCCTTTGTATTACTTTTTGCTTGTTTGAGCTCAATGTATTTTTTTTCCCCTTTCGAATCTGCTCTTTGATTAAATATTTAGAGCTATCTTATAAGTTTCAGAGCTATAAAAAAAGGCTATGTTGAACCCTGGTAACAAGACTTTGATAAACTAGCTTCTATCGATAGCCCTTCCCTTATCTTGAGTTTGACATGTTACATGACTCAACTAAATGAAGTACTGACCAGTTAAATAGAGTATTCTTCTTGGTTGAGGTATAACCCAATCCTTTGATGTTTATACTTTAGACATTCCTCTGAAAGGAAGCCTAAACATTCTTCAGAATTAATTTCATGGGACGTTATAAACTTGTCTCTTGGGTTCACTGGAGATTTATGGTTAATAGCATGCAATCCACCGCCCCCTCTTTGGCTTACTCTTGTTAATTTATGTTATTTCATGTTGGAAACTATAAGTTTCCACCTGCACATGTTCTTTACCTTTTACCGCCAACATCAACTCTGAGAGGCTGAAATTTAACCTCTTTTAAGATCAATGCCCAAGCTTTCAAAGATTGAGTTCTGAATAAACTCTATTATGTTGAAATCAATTTTGCATTTTTATTAATCTAGATAGTAGATATGCACATATGTGCACCTTTGTGGTATTGTTTCCTGTCTTCATGCATAGGTTGGCATAGAAGCTATTAGTCACAACAATTAGTCTACAACTTTTATTAATAGCTGAAGTTGATTTACTCATTTTCTGAAGTTCCTTTCTAAAGTTGAATCTAAGTGTTAACTGTCATTTCTTTTCCCTCATTGTTTTTGGCATCCTTCTCTTATTACCACACATTGGTTTTTCCTTTAACATGAGCCTTTGATAATAATGGTTATGGGTATATGTTAGTTTTCCTTTTTTGTTTTCTGGTTAAAACCATACTGGGTATTTCAATTCATTGCAAATCATTTGAAGGTAGATGTGCCTTGTAAAAAAAGCAAAGAGCACTTGC
Source organism: Sequoia sempervirens (assembly GCA_007258455.2). Classification (NCBI taxonomy): domain Eukaryota; kingdom Viridiplantae; phylum Streptophyta; class Pinopsida; order Cupressales; family Cupressaceae; genus Sequoia; species Sequoia sempervirens. The sequence goes on along the minus strand of VDFB02000020.1, from coordinate 7,635,649 downwards.
AACAATCATTGCAAGTGACTCAACTATTGGTTAGGCTGTCACTATTATGGGAAAATTGAGTATAAACTAAAGTCACAAATATGTTAGCCAACATTGCCCAATCCACCTCCCCATGTCTAAGGAAAGCCTCCATCCTCCTAGCTAACACTACACAAGGACCACTGTCAAACATGGCCTTCAACACAATCTTCTTATCATCAACCATAAACTCCAACTCCATTTTGTAGAAGTCCTAAATGTATCTCTCGAGTGTCTGCAACCACTAAAAACCCAACATTGCATCAATATTACCAAGACTAGGCACATAGAAGTCATCAGTCAAAGTGTCGTCTCCAATATGGATGATGAACTAGGGAACCATCCTGGTGCAATTCAACTAAAACCCATCTACTACAGTCACATTGAGCCTTGAAAACTCCTCAACCTGTAATCCATGCTTCACCACTAGACCCTCATCGATGAAATTGTGGGTGGCTCCACTATCCACCAAGAAGATCATGCATTGTCCCTTAATGACCCCCTTCAAATGGAATGGATGAAGTCCAGGAACCCCAGATAGTGAGGCAATGTTACTTTGGGGAGGATCCTAAATCAACCAACTCTAACTGTGGAGGTTGTTCCTCCTGTCCACTATCATCTTCAGCATTGGTCTCATGAACATCCTGATCATCATCTGAAATAACCTCAATCAAATGAGCTTTTCCTTTCCCAAGGCAACGATGGTCATAGTTCCATGGATCCTTATAGTAGAAACATAATTGTTTCCTGCATAGCTCATTTCTAGATTCCTGATTAGATTTCAATGGGGTGTTATTTTTCTAATTGAAACTCTTTTGTTTTGGTTGAAATCCACTAAGCCCTTTTTATAAGGCTGGAAGGAAGGGGTAGTCTCCAAATTGAGGTCTAGTCCAATTACATCATGTAGGGTACTAAGCTTATGAGCCTTCACTAAACCCCTCAATCTATCACTCAAACCCTCAATAAACAACATAGTAACACACCTCTCAGACATATCAGGAACCATGACTACAATCTTTTGGAATTCATTCATATAAGTCTCAACATGTCCACTCTACTTCAGTTGAGCTAAGTCCTTGTAGTAAACCTCAATATCCTTTCTGTCAAAGTGTGCAATCAATTTATCAAAAAAATCCTCATATGAAAGTATCATGGCATGGTCTTGTGAAACTAACCCATGGTGCCACTAGTCATATGCTACACCCTCCAGATGCATCATAACAAATTGAATAGCCTTTTCTTCCTCCATAGGTTTCAAGGACAAGAAGGTGTCAAGCTTATGCACCCATGATCTTGCACTTATTTTTCTACTTCCATCAAAGGTCAATAAACGAAATTTTATTTAATGCTTCCTTGTATTCCTTGGATTGAGTTCCTTGACCAGTTTTCCTTCAGAGACCCCTTTCTTACCTCTCCAGTCTAGCTCTGGCTTTATCTCTCTGCTGATTAATAAATTGATTTAGATTAATTACTTGCCTCACATTAGGTGGAAGCATTATATATTCATCATGGGCCACCATAACATCAATAGTTATATCTACATCTTCCTCCAACTCTGGAATGGTTTCAACTTCTGGTTGTCTTGTCACAAATTTGGGACGTAAGGGTCGATCAAACCTTGTGCTTGTTGTCCTAACAACATTAATCGTTTCTCTTTCATGATTCTTGTGACCAACATCACTTCTACTATGGCCACTACTTGACCTGCTTGATCTAGCACTATCCAATCTCATTTGACCCATGGCTATGATCATGCAATCCTAAAACTGTTGTAGCATTTGTTGCTACTATTGGGAAAATGTGGTTAGGAAATTATCCAATTGTGCATTCAAATTTCTTGGTGGGATTTCACCTCCTCTATCACCCATCTCCACTTCAGCTGCATTATTATCAATTCCTCCTCCCCTGTTGCCCAGACCTACTTCAGATGAAATATCTATGTGACATGCAAATATGAATTCGTGATAGGCTGGCAAGTATCTAGGCTCTGATACCACTGGAATATTCTTTCCCTTTCTATGAAAAACCACGCCACCAAGCACTAACCCAAAATTTTTATTACAACTTATATGTCTCATAGATCACCCAGTGCTAAAGTTTAATCCCAACACTCTTAGAAGATAATACTAATTTAATAATTTATTTAGATTTGCAGAAGTTAACAGTGGAGTATAGACAATTAATGAACCTGGGAAAGTATGCTGGACTAAAAAGTAAAATACCTATTGGCATGCCCAGAACTGCTCCAATAACCACATCTAGACATTTGAGACCTCCAGAATTCAACAAACTTGTTATCCCACCCCTAAACACCACATAAAGACTGTTGGGAGCGAACCCTTGAATAACATACCACATATTCTTTCACAGTATGTAGCAATTTTTCTTAGAAAGAGAAATGTACGTCCAGATTATATTATTCCATGATTGAGGTTTTCGTCCCAATCATACTTGAGCCAAGGTTTGCATCCTAATGAAGATTTCCTTCAAAGCTTGACATAGAGAAATGAAAATAATAATCAATTTTTTGAATACATCTTCCTCTAGTTTCTAGTCTTATATCAATTCAGGGTTGCCAAACTGACTCACCCATACAGCAGACGATCTCCAATGAATTCCTTGTTTCTATTTTCCAAATAGGAAACCAACATATTTTTCCATTTAAATGGATCACCCTTTTATGAGAATACTCGACTTAGGCTAAGTTTGATTTATTTATCACCAAGGAAGATCATTGAGAAAAGAGATTATTATTTAAAGTGGCCCCCACCATTATTCAAAATGAATAATTAAATATATTCCATAGACTATAGTTTTGTTTTCCCAGCTTTTATTTAATTATCCCTTATTCCCTTGCAAAATTGACATTTTCTCTTGAGAATTAAAGATTAGAAAAATTATTCCATAATTATCATTCAACGAAGAGGGACATTACACCTTGTGATTCCATTTTGTGTAAATTTGGATTTGAGTCCTTTTTTATCCTCTTGGCTCGTGGGTTGGCTAGAGCCCTTGGGCTTGATGATGCCAAATAGAAAGGGTGGTGAGCAATCTTTCATTGGCTGCTTGCAATTTTCAGACATGCAAGTTGTAGTTAAAGTTCTTGCCTATTTTCTCATCCCCCTAGTTATATGTTCCCAAGGATATGTGAAAACAAAAGCATTGGTTGTCATGTTTCATTTTGAAAGAAGTTAGACTTATTTAAGAGGTTTATTTATTTATCTTCTCTTTAATGACTATTTTGGTTGACAAGTTTATAGTTTGTCACTACAAGTTTCCCACTATTCTCATTGTTCATAGCTAAGGGATTTAACAACTTCTATGCATAATATAATAAATATATGAATGTTAATGTTGTTGGTTGCAAAAGTGATCGATGGGATATACTTGTAAAAATATTTGAATAGGTATGTACATTAGTTTGTACCCTTAAAAAAAATTAGATAACAAACACTTTTTATATTTAATGGCAAACTTAGCCCTCTATTTTAATTTTATTCAACAAACACACCTATGGTTTTTTATCAAGAAGAGTGCATTCATGGTTAATGCTTTCCTTATGTAGAATAAGATTTTTTTTTTAAAACTGTTATAAAGCTCCTCAAGTTTGTATGAGCCTAAGTAAAGGGAATGGTTTACATTGTAGCCTATCGGACAATACTAAGAGAAACCAAAAAAAATGAGAATAATTATATAAGTATATATGCATCTGTATCTAACTCTCCTTACAACAAATTGTTGAACATAGGTCGTCATTAATGTCAAAGGTTGTTTTCAAACACTTTCACTAATATCATTAATGTCAAATGATTAAAAATAATGTAGAAGTACTATAATTATCATCATGTTCCCTTGGACTTATCATTTTGAGTTACAAAAGATTTATATAAGGTTTCATGCATGTTGTATGCCAGAAGTTTCACAATGGTCTATGTTGCTAGGATACAAAATCAAGAAATATACATTATCAATTGTTGAGAAGCATGCGTATGAATTCAATATGCTTGCAATATCATGCTTGCATTTATTCACTATGATAGTGGTGGTCCAGAAGTCTGTATCAACATGTTTTGGTATATTTTCTAGAAAGAGAGATTTCTCTAGCAATGCAATTATGGTTAACATTTCTTCCATAAATGCAATTTTGCTCTGTGATTTCAGAGGAGAGAATGTCTACACTAGTTCTATCACATTTCATTGTTTCTAGAGGATATGTTCAACATACAAAAATATTGAAGTGATAGAAGGTTCTTTGTGTCTATCTACCAACCAGTTGGAGTTCAAGGCGTGTGCAGTAATGACTAGTAGCATGTGGAATTTAGATCTTGCATATGGTGTTAAGATAGGACTTGATTAAGGATCTTGTTGTAGCACACAACATCAAGTTATCTTTGGCGGCTAGAAATATTTTTTTTTGACCATTGTGTTACACGTTTCATGTAATTTGAATTTAGGTCCACCCTATGTTGTCCTAGCTATTTGTGGATCTTAGGTTGACATAGAAGAGTGTTAATGTAATTTCATGTATATAATTTATTGTTGTGTGGATGTATTTTGTATGTCTATAAGTCTACATCTATCTGAATGTGAATTACAATTAAACTTGTGCCAAGAAGAGTTGGTCCCAGGTGCAAATTGAGAAGGTGGTGAAGATAAAAGTTTCTAGTGTGTGCACCTATATCAGAAGATCATTTGTAGAGAGGAAGAGTGTCAACAGTGAATTTGGCATGTGTGTGTACTTCATTGAAGATCCACAAGCTTTATCATTGTAATTTGGTAGGACCAGTGTTCTACCTATTGTATTGTTTTAGCTTGGGATTGGTTTCTCTAGTAGTTTGTCTCTGGTAGTTTGGTGCCTACTTCAATGTGTAATATTCACTTGCACATTTTTGCATTATGAGATTGGATTTGGATAGTAGATCCAAGCAACTATTCTCACCGTGGCTTTTTCCCATCTTGGGTTTCCATGTATATTTGATGTTCACTAGTGTGTGCTTTATGCTTTTATGTTTACTTCCTTATGTGGAGTTTGCTAAGAATTTGGAATTGATTAGATCTACCAATTCACTCCCCCCTCCCTCCCTCTTAGTAGATAGTGTCCCCTTGAAAAATGATAATTTTACAACTATCCTTGGTCAATAGATTGATGTTGGTGTTGACATATAACATGAAAAAATGAAAAAAAAAACTATGCATATTTAGTGTTGTTCTATTCTTATTCTCTAGTATGAATAATCTTGCTAGCACACACTATCCTTGTTTGTAAGAAATCTTAAAAAAAAACAAAGTAGGATTCCAGACAATGCTCTAGCCTTTTGAAACCTTGCACTGCTTGGACAAAAATAAATAAATTAAAAAAGAAACTAGTGTCAAAAAGGAATATATATGGAATTTCTTACCATAATTAAGAGATTTATGTTCATCATTTTTAGGCTTAAGAGTGAGATTGATTGATTTACTTGTCATTGAAGTGTGCACCCTTAGAGAGTTGAAAAAATCACTCAACCACCTCGTGAAACATGGAATGCTCTCCCTGAGTGTGGGATCAGACAGTAGATATCAACCTCTAGAGAGGGTTGGTTCCCTGGGAACTTCACCTAATCTAACTTATGCTACTGTTGCATGCCGAGAAAAGGGGTGAAAAGGAAACAAGAAATGAAACCTATGACTAATAAGCTGATGCACTGAGTTGATCTCAAACCTATTGTGTTGTGTTGGAATTTTTTTTTAAACCTAACACATACACAACTCAGTATTTTGTATGTCTTTGTAAAAGCATTTCATAACAATGTTTAGTGTATTAAAGATTATGTTTACAAGGAGCTAGGAATGTTATCACAACTTAAACTCTATTCCTAATTGGTTAACACAAGTTTTGACCTGCAAAAATGCATAATTTATGCTAAAAGGCAAGGAAAATAAGACATAAATCAAGGGGAAAAGATATCGCCACAAGATTACTTATCAAATATCTAAAATATTTGCACAATTAACAAATGAGAAGGTAAAATGGCATTTTTTTTGATAAAAAAATGTTACATAGTGTTGTATATGCCTAAAAATTGAGTTATAAAGCTGTTACAACTTGAAAGAACTTGAAAAAACCAGTCGCAATGCAAAAATAAAGTGTAAGAACTAGCTAAAATATTCCCTTAAACTTCCTTTTATGTTGCTCAATAGTTTCTAAATGATAGGAACATGTGTTTGCATCGGCTTGTTGGGTCAAACCCCTTGGGCGTCCAAAATAGTTATTATAATTTTCCAGCCCCTTAGATTGCTCCAAAAAGGTGTTGGAATGAATAAAACTTCATTCTTTGAGCTTTTCCATCAAACAATACTCCTTGAACAGCTCCTAGATGCTTGTAGCTACTCTAAATTGAGTCAAAACTACCTCCTATATTCCCTCAACCAATTGCACATCTCACCAATCTACCCCTAGATGCTTGGAAAGAACAATAACTACACTTTACTTCACCAAACTACCTTAACTCTCTCTCCTAGTTTAAAGGACATGTGAAAAATGATCTTGAGAATGATTAAACTCCCTAGGAGGGCGTATGATTTTGCCATTTGTATTATGTATTAAAGCTTTTCTTTTTATGTTACTGCTACTGTCATTTGTTCACCACTTTATGCATATCTCCTTTCAATGTTTAGGATGGTTTCCCTTTTTTGCATATAGTTGTTTTCACCACAATCATGAGATTTATGAATGTCCTTCTACCATTGGACTATGACTATCCTTTCTCATACTTGACCTACCAAAATAGTGTCACCATTACCTGTGATGGTCCATAATTACTAGCTTTATGATTATTGTCAAGACTATTTCACTTTTGTGCCTTGTGACTGTGATCCACAATATCATTGTGTGGAATACTTTCAAACCCAACAAAACTCTCTTTGTTAGCTGAATTATCCACCTTTGCTAACTCAACAAATGGTAGAACAACCAACTCATAAGTTTTAGTTGGAACCTCAGCTCCTTCGAGCTCTTTGGTATTGAAATTCAACTCATTGTTGCTCATTTGTATTGCCCCTATGCCAACTTATTTTGAATTCCCTTCATATTTCATTACATAATGTTGTATTTTCATTCAAGGTGACCTTGGCTATGGATTTAGAATCTTTGCAATACTGCCTTATCCTTGCTTTGTGATGTTTTATCATATCATTTCTATTGTTCCTTTATGGTTGTTTAGGCTGCATGGTACAACAAGAACCCTCCTTCAATGCAATATACATGACATAATCCTTGACGTCCCAGTCATAAGAGACTAATGTTTGAACTAGCCTACACTTTACTTATATACTCTTATGAACTGCCCCTATGAATCACATAGTTCACTACCTTCTCTACCCATTCTTTTGTGCCTTAAACTATGATCATTGTTTTTGCCTTTATCTTCTTGAAATACAATTGTCCATAAATTTCTCTTCATGAGATGATTGCACCCTATTTGATGAAGTCAATGCGGTCAAGTCATTCCAAGGCCTCAGATGGGGTTTTGAATTATTAAAAGCTTTCATTTCTGATGAAATGGCTTAATTTTCTTGATGATTTTATTTCATGATTATAACCTATATGTTGCATTTGGATTTTACTTTGTTGATGTATGCCTATACCTTTGTACATTCACAATCTTCTTGCTCAAACTTCATTTATTGCATAGTCCCTTAGAAAGTTTCATGCATAGAATTTTGTAGGTTTCATACTTTGTCCTTTCATAGATTTCACAATGATTATTGTCCTTTTCACTTCACATACTTGTTACCATTGTTTGGTATTGCCCTATCTTCCTAAAAACTCTTCATGATTTTGACAAGGATCTTTACCCTTGTCACGATGTCTAATTGTGTCAAGACTAACACACTTTTATTCATGGACTTGACACTTGATCGCTCTATCAACTGACACCATCTTTGCATAATAATATCCATGTCCTTGTTCTATATGAAGCACCATCTTTGCTCATTATGTTGTTAATTATCTTCCTATGGCTTAATCAAACCATGACCTCATCACTTGACACCAATCAACAAAAAGAAAGACAAAACACATATCAACTAACATAAAGAACCTATAAAAAACCTTATATGTTTGACATTAGTAACAAATATCATAAGGTTTTATGATAGTCCTATAGAAGTTTTCTTCTCACTATTTATGACAATGTCTTCATCCTAATGGCTATAAATACCTCCTTCATGCCTTTGAGGCATATCCCAAGGTGGAGCTTCCCTAACCCTACAATGATGTGCTACCTTATTAAAGGTTGTCCTCTAACTCTGATTTGAAGCTCTGGCCTCAGGTATTAAGGTTTGTCATTCTTGAATATCTGCCATCTATACACCTACAACTAGGTTTTCACTATGCTTCATTTGTCTTTTGTGCATTTGTGCTATGATTGTTCTTCCTTTGGTGTTTTAACCCCTTCTAAATGCTGAAGAAAGTTCACATGCTCCTTAGACATCAACCTTGTTTTGCTATTGCCATGTGAATCCTCCTCCTGATCTAGTTTTTCTCCTCCAACATCAATATTGTAAGACATCCATATCCATTCCTCCCATATACATATATGCACTACTAGCACTTGTCTACTCCATCTTAAAGTTAGCAATTTCATTACATGTAACTAGAACTTGACTGGAAGCAACAATTTTCAGATTTATTTGAATCAACATTTTTTGAAACATAAATCTTTTTTTTCTTAATTAAGAAGATTTGATACTTTCTCTAGGGCTAGTTTCAAGGCCAGTTCCATTGATATTTTCCATTGATGGCCACGTATCAAGGATTTTTCCATATTTTTTATCAAAATAATCATAGTGGCTATTGTAATTATCTATATTGTGATCCCCATACCCAGGGAAAGGACTCATGGTAGTTCTATTATTGTGATCCCCATACCCAAGGAAAGGACTCATGGGAAGTTATTCATGATAAAACTACCATGAGTCCTTTCCCTGGGTATGGGGATCACAAGGAAGATAATTACAATAACTACTCTGATTATTTTGATAAAAAAATATGGAAAGATGCTTGAAACATGGCCATCAATCACAAATATCAATGGATCTAGCCTCAAAAGTAGCCCCATAGGCACAATCAAATCTTCTTAATTATGAAAAAAAAGATTTATATTTTAGAATGTTGATTCAAATAAATTTGAAGATCATTTTTTCCAATCAAGTTCCAATTACATGTAATGAAATTGATATCTTCAAGAAGGTGCAAACAACAACTAGCAGTGCATATATGGATATGGGAGAAATGGATATGGATGTCTTAGAAGATCAATGTTGGAGGAGAAAAACTACATCAGCAGTATGATTCACATGGCAGTAGCAAAACAAGGTTGATGTCTAAAGAGCATGTGAAATTTCTTCAACATCTAGAAGGGGTTAAAGCTTCAAACGAATGCCAATCATAGCATAGATGCACAAGGACAAATGAAGCACAGTGAAAACCTAGTTGTAGGTGTATAGATGGAAGATATCCATGAATCAAAAACCTCAATTCCTGAGGATAGACCCTCAAATCAGAGTTAGAGGACAGTCTTCAATAAGGTAGCACATCATTGCAGGGGCAAGGAAGCTCCATCTTAGGAAGGACAACAATCACTATGAAATCCATGAAAGGATAGAGCATGAAACCTATGAAATTTTGTGCATGAAACCTTCTAAGGGACTGTGCAAGAAATGAAGTTTGAGGAAGAATATTGTGAATGTAAAAAGGTATATGCATGCATCAACAAAGGACAGTCCAAATGCAACATATACATGACAGTCGTGAAATACAATCATCAAGCAAATGAAGCCATTTCATCACAAATACTACAATATTTTGATAATTCAAAACCCCGTCTAAGACCTTGAAAAGACTTGACATCAATGATTTCATCCAATAGGGTGCAATTATCTCATCAAGAGCAGTTTATGGATAATTGTATTTCAAGAAGATAAATGCAAAAATAGTGATCACAATCTAAGGAACAAAGAAGGGGTAGAGAAGGCAGTGAACGTTGTGATTCATAATGTAATGTCCCCATTTTTCATGAGCATTAGTTTTTAGAGGGATTATCCTATTTCCTAACCCTCGTAGGCTAATGGCATTGTTTAGAGGGTCTTGTTTGGTAGATACCTAGTCAGTGGATGGTTTCCATTCCTAGATTTAGTTGAATTGGTGAAATAAGGAGTTTCTTAAGATATAACGTTTAATTATTATTAAAGGAAAATTTAATGATAATTATTATTTTATCTTATGTTATAACCTCATATGCTTGAGGGGTCATTTGTCATTAAAAGGAGGCCATTTCAGTTTATTATTTATTAGGTCATATTTTAAAGTACAAAGAATATATTATTTTAAATGATTAAAAAGAATCTTCTAGAAGGACCAACCTCTTCTTGGAGAAAAGGTATAAAAAGGGGGTTAGCCAAGCTTCATGTTAGGACACCAAATCTGCACCCTATTTGCTAAGCTTTTCTAATTGCACTCATCAGATTTGGACTAACATTGGACTGCTTTTAGGTTGTGGGTAACCTATTTGATGCCACATAACTACTTGATCTTATGAGATAAGGGTAAGAGTTTGCATAAACAAAAATTGATATTGAAAATAAACTAAGGTGATACACCAAAACAACCTAGACTTGCTAATAGCCTTGCACACTCAAATTAATATTTCAAAGCTAACTCACACAATTCCCTATCCAATGCAGTTCACATCAATAATTTATAAAGAGGTCTATAACAATGTTCTTAAAAGGAAAAGAAAGATTTTACAATCAATAACACTACTAAACAACATAGTTTATAACCTGTAAACATACATTTTATGTCAAATGGATGAATGAAACATGGGACAAGCTATAAGGAAAATGACTTTTCACAAAATAGACTGATCAACCATTAATGACACACCACAAAACATGAAGAGAAAAGGTAACAATGCTCTAATCTATTAAATCAAAGTGCTTACTGTATATTAGGTCTGTCCGAGTTACAATGCAACTTCATGAAAAATAACTCCAAGAGAGTAGCTATCCTCCTACTGAAAAAGAAATAACTCCCCTCAAATGTCCAAAATGAACATATTTAACACCCACCAAAAACCTCCAACACATTTCCTTCTAGAAGATTCTGGTCGGATAAAACATAAAAGGCCCCAAAAGAATCTTCTAGAAGTCTCCAAAATGCCCTCTATATGGAGAAAAAAAAGCTAAGTCAATAGCCATCCCAAAAGTGTGACAAAAATATCTCTAGTTAGCCTCATTCCCACTAAAAATAGTTCAAAACATCACACACTTCCCATCCCTCTGCAAATCATCATTGGTCCTATTTCAACATTTGACCACATTCCCCATCATGCAATATGTGTGTTTTTGAAAACACATGGCTTTTCAAGCATTAAATATAGTGATTTTGTTAAGTGATTTATAAAACATCAATGAACAAATCACTTTACAATTAGGCTCAAATCAAAAGGGTCCCACCATTTTTTTGTGTTACATTAGCATTAAAAGGCACAATAAAAGTGATTTTAAAATCACTTACATGATATTTTCAAATATGGAATAAAATGTAACATCAAATGCTATGGAAAAAGCTTTCAAAAGCTTCAAAGGCACTTTGACTATCAACTTACCACCCATATTCTACATTCTTCCCACACATGTCATAATCACATGGTTTGCAAAGGCACATAGTATCAATATTACTTGGCTAATAAGGCCAACCTCCAAGACTCTTGAAAAGAATATTCCAGGTCACATGATGTTGGCAAGACAAGGCATCACTTAAGGGTCTCATGGCAACACATTGTCAATACACACTTTAACATAAGTCAAATAAGGGAAGAAATCCCTAAGGCATAAAATGCCTAAGTGATAACACATGACATAGTGAAGACTTAGCAAAGCTTTTTAAGTGGGAAAGTTTATAAGGCATGAAATGCCTAAGGGGGAACACATTTTTCGACCCAATTACATTTCTCATATGTTGATTTTTTTAAAACAAGGGATAAAAATCCCATCAAAATGAAAGGAGGTCAAACCCTAATTATCAAAATACCAAAATAATGAGGAAATACCATCATTCGGTCGTGGAACATTCTAGAACCAAGATGCAACCGCCATGGGGTTTTAGTGTTGAGCTATGTGATGGTTTTTAGATTGGTTTCTGGGAAAAAACCTGATGAAATATGCAAAAAAGAACAGGTAACATGGTTTTTCTTAAACAAAAACTATATTTCACATCATTTTGAAGGCTTTTTTATGCATTGAATTCGTGGCTATTGCAATTTTCTGATCATTCTGTTGGTTCATTTCTTCTCTGTGGTGATTTATCCTTCCTTAGCCGCCATTGGGGACTTTATGCAGCTCGAATGGAAGCCTTTTGTATGAAATTTTCTTGCATACCTCAATAAAAATGGTTGACCTGTTCAATTGAGCTTCTTTTTGACCCCTATCTTCTGATTTTTAGTAAGTAGAGCTCATTTTGAGCCTCCATTGAAGCATACTCAACAAAGAATGTTAAATTCTCTCTGAATTTTGTATCTACACAAAGAAACCCCACATTTTTTCATTGTTTTTGTGAGAAAAATGACTATTCAAGCTGTGGCCAAGAGAAAGAACTACTGGCCTTTGTTGAATTTTCAGTATTTCTTCATGATAATTCATTCAAAACCTTTGAATACTGTATGGGTATAATTCAAGGACTCGCTGCATCTTTTCCATTATTTGTAGATTTTACAAAACACGACATTTTGATTTTCTTGTAAAAAAAATGAAAGAACATTCATCATGGGTCATCAAGGCCCGAAACCTCCATTGCTCTCTTCCACACATTTTTCATGGATTTATCTTTATATGGTTTCCCTCTCAGAAAGCTTTTGAGGGCTTCTTCCTTCCTATAGCAGATGCCCTAGAGTTACATCTCTTGTAGAAATTTGAGGGCTTTGCTCTTTCTATTTTTTATTGATTCTTGAAAAAAGTAGGCATTGTTGTTTTTATGATGCCATGAATGGCAGCCAGCTGTGCCATAATCACCTTTACCATGATATGATTGTGTGAGATCATGATGTGAATGAGATTTTATGAGAGTTGGTCAATTACAATAAGAGCTATCTTTGTCCACCATTCTTCAAGAAAATGCTGCCCTGTAAAGAGAAAAATGGCCCCTTTGAAGGTTGCTTAATTTGTAGTTGTATGCAAAATTAAATAACATATTTTTGAAGGCTCCACCAGTTGATATCTTTGTACTTATACCTATGTATATTCGATCAAAAACACGAGGCACACCACAAAAAAAAGTTGGTTTCAACTTTGTGATATCCTCCACCAAAAGCTTCTAGTTTTAAGAATGGGGCTAGGGATTCTAGTGCTTGGAAAAGAAGAGGACTTTCTTTTATCCCATTAACTACTATGTACTCTTTAGCAGAAGAAGCAACATTTGCGACATCAACACCAACTAATTTTGGTTTTGCAAAGCCCTTAGCATTAAACACATGAGAGTTTGGATAACTCGGGCTTATCAAAGAGATCGATCTAAATGCCTCAAAGAGAAAGCTACCTATGACAGCGGCCTCAGACTAGTCAAATCTGGCACAACATAGTTTTCAGGTTGCATGCATGGCACTGTAGAACCTAAGCTAAGCTTTTTTGATCCCTTCCATGGCAAATTTTAGACAGTATATAGCCTTTTCTTTGATCAATGATTATCCACTAAATGAAACAGTTCCTAATGTTAATCAAAAAAATGTGACAATATTTGATAGCTAGTATGTATTCTAGTGTGTGAAGGTTGCAAACATTTATTATGTACAGTATCTCAAGTTCCAGCTTGAGGAGGGTAAACGCACCATCCCACCCATTTTGATGATCATGCTGCCTCGTAGCATGAGATGTAGCACATGCATTGTTCTTCCTATAGGAATGGTAGCTTCAAAGCCCCTTGAGAGGTAGTCACTCTTGGCAGTGAATAGGTCCACTATGTTTCTGAAAGTTCCTAGCCATATATAGTGACAAGGTCACTGTCATTGCTTCCTTTGTTGCTACCCCTACTATGGTCTGCTCCCTTAGGCTATTCATTTCCTTTGATGCCATGATGTCTTTTAACTTTGTCATAGACCATCTTTGCACAAACTTGCAACTTCCATCTACTCCCTGTCATGGTTCTTCAAGACATCCATGATTGATGTCTCTTTCCAAAATATACTGACAAGGTCACATTGGATTTTGCTTACCTCACTGTTATTTCACTAGCTCACTAAAATCCTTAAAATTTTGTGCTTAATCACCATTGATAGATATTGTGCAACATAATGCCATTCATTTATGAACTTCAAAATTGAGCTCTTCATGGGGACTTGACAACCCCTTTGATCATGAATCCATGTTACCACTTGTAAACACTGTAACTTGACAATGATCCATATTTAGATATAGATGCACATAGTTGTCTCCACAGGCACAAAATAGGTTAGATGTACTCACCTTCTCTTGGACCTCTGTCATGTAACTTCTTTCTTGGAAATTTTGTCCATATTGCTTCATTGGATGCTTTCATTGTTGTTGTCTTGTCTCGTGAGATAAACATGTATTGTCCTTTAATAATACTTCAATAGCACTGTCTTTGATTTATATTTGCTCATCTATCACTTTATGGATGAAAGCATGGTTACTAGTGCATTTATTGATCTCATGTGCTTATGGACTGAAAACTACTGCTCCAACCTTCATGAAACCTATAGCATCTTTGTTTCCTTGTAAATTTTTAAACTGCCTTCATGTCCTCACAAAATTTTCCTTTCATATTGTTCCTAAATGAAAAAATTGTGGCAACAACCCACTTCACTATTTGATTCCTTTACATCTTGCTCCTGTCACACATATTTCCATTGCTCATTGATTCCTATTGTCTCATAGCACAAATGACCATACCTATGCTTCTTTCACTATTTATTACTGTACTACATGAATCTGCTTTTCATGCCTTAAGGTCATTGTGACTGGTACATTATCATGAGGCATGTGAATTGATCATTTTGAAACCCAGTCTGCATTGCATGGGTATTGTATTATGACTTTAGAGCCTTTAATGGTACTGTAGTATACATTCATTATTGTTGTCCTTCCATGACATGAGAATACATGTTGCATGCATTGTTACTTTCCTTATCAATAACAATGACCTTCACTTATTGCATTCATTTTCACAAGTACACCTATGAATGAACACTATCAATTCCATTTTTCCTCTTGTAGCTCATGCAAAGGTACTTTCCTTGTACTTGTATCATGACCTTGATTCAACCATTGTTCTTGCTTTTGTCATGTGTAATAAATACACACAATTTCCTCATTGTAACCTTATTGGACAACCGCCTGTCACAGATGTGGGCGACCTAACAACTCACTTTCCTATGTGATGAGTGACTTCCCAATATGGTTGTGGTGAGAGGGGCTTGAAAACAACTTAAAATGCTTCCTCATTATTTAACAGATGCATAATTGAACTTGATGCATCTTTTGAATCTGATAATGAAAGTTGATCAATTGGTGTGATTCCATATTGATTTAATGCATTGATAAGAAATAAATCTTTGATCAAGTTGCTCAATTTCCTTTTCTTTCAAAGCATGTTGAGCTCTACCCTTGTGGGAGCCACATTTACCCCACATGCTGTATTTGATCTGATAATGAAACAATAATCAGACTTGTCCTAAATCTGCACATGAAGCAAACAGTTAGAAAATAAATGCATATGTTCAATGTTTTTGTTTAATGCACTTATGGATCAGTTTATACATGCATAGGTAGGTGTGTATGTAAGGATTGGACCATTCATTGCTTAGAACCTCGCTCTGACATCATATTTTCTTCAGATGCAGGGTGAGGAGCACTACGGAGCTGGGAGGGACACAAGTGGTTCAAGGTAGCAACAACATGACAACATACGACTTGTAACCAGTCATTCATAGGCAATGACTGGTTCCATTCTTACATGCACATTCTTTCTTTCCTTATACTTATTCATGTATGAATTGCTTCATATGTTCATTGAATAAGAGAGTTAGTCCCTTAGCTTGTGAGGGACATGTATATTTCAAGATTATCAATAAAAGACTACATTTGTATACATGATTCTCTTTCTCATTTGTTGTAATGCACCATTGAAATGACAAAATGTAATCTGATTTACTTTGACAATCACTCCTTCATGCATATTGAAACTAGCAGTTTTATGGTTTATCTTTAAATGTTTAAACAACATGAAAAGAACAACACTAGGTTACCTAATTTCAGCTGAAAGCTAAAAATTAGGTAACACTTCTATCATCTAGGAATTGATATTTTCTTTTGATGTGATTTCTTGGAGAAGAAGCCAGCTAGGGTTTCTGCCATTTCCAGCCATTGGGAATGAAAAATCTCATTGGTTTATGCAATTTTGAGGCTGTGAAACTATCAGTTGAATTATTTCTTGATTGTGGGCTTCATTCAAAGGTCCAATCTGTGCTTGCATTAGAAAAATTTGTGGCCTTTGGCCAAGTTTTGGAGAGAGAGATTTCATATCAGCTTGTTGAAGCATTTTGGAGAAATTCAAATGTCTTCATGCTGGATATTTCATCACTAGAGGAAAATTGATTGGGCACTTTAGCATTTCCAAATTTCACATAGATTGGAGAATATTTTCATATTTGAGGATTTGAATTCATGGGAGCATTGGAAAATTTTGATACCACACTCATCTATTTTGCATAGGGTGATTTTGTGTTGCACAACACATCCATTTGGAGGAGTCGATTATAGTTTGCATTGGTGATAAAAATCAGACTTCATCACATGGCTGGGTGCACTCACAGACTGGATGATTTTGTCATTTCAGGCCCCTAAAAATTAGACAAAGGCATCTTAAGGTTTGTTGGGCTCATACAGTGATAACTACATCTTGGGAGGTCTAGGCGTCAACATCTTGGAGGATCGATTCATTTTTTGTGGCTACCATCGACATATTAGGTTCTTTATATGTATGAATTTTTCATTTCTTAGAGTTTACTTTGTTGTCTCATACAACAAATATCATTGCAATCATTATAGCTGCATCAGATATAATTGTTGTCTCAAGGCAGCAAGTGCAATCATTACTATAGTTGGCATAAGGAGAAATCGATATTGGCCTCATATGTATTCATTTCCAAATTTGTTCCTCATTGTCTTCATTGAATAGGAAGTGGAAGTTGGCTTCCATATGTTGTCTAAATTCCAAGTTTATAACATTCTAATCAAATTGTACAGGTCTGCATATAAAGTGTTTGACGAATTGTCTAGTGGTTGTAGGTGCACATTTCTCATGTGTAGGTCATATATATGCATCTAAAAATAAAAAAAGAATTGCATTTGCATCTTAGTTATTTGATTAGACATCTTAGTGACCATATGTAAGTTTTTAATTATCTTTGCACTCATCAAATAAAAAACAAAGAAAATTGAAACCAAGTCCAGCAAGTTCAGAATTTGCAAGCAAAGTGTTTGAAAATATTTCTTGGGGTTCAAATCAGCAACATAAGGTCAGATTGGGCAAGGGATATTACAAATAAGTGGAGTTCATAAGAGTAAACAAGTAAAGTGCAAGATAGTTCAAACATTAGTCTCTTATGACTGAGACTTCAAGATTTATGTCATGTTAATGGAATTGAAGGAGGGTTCTTGTTGCACAATGCAGCTTGAACAACCATAAAGGAACACCAGAAATGATATGACAACGCATCACAAAGTAGGGACAAGGAAGTATCACTTAGATTCTAAACCCATAGACAAGGTCACCTTAAATGAACATACAACATTATGTAATGAAATATGAAGTACAATCAAAATAAGTTGGCATAGGGGCCATATATATGAGCAGAAATAAGTTGAATTCCAATACGATAGAGCTTGGAGGAGTTGATGTTCCAACTACAATCGATGAGCTGGTTGTTCTACAATCCGTTGAGTAAAAAAAGGTGGATAATTTAGTTGACAAAGAGAGTTTGCTTGGTTTTCAAATATTCCACGCAATGATATTGTGGTTCACAGTCACAAGGCACAAAACTAAAATAGATTTGACAATCATCATAAAGCTAGTAATTATGGGCAGTCACAGGTAATTAGGACACTATTTTGGTAGGTCAAGTATGAGAAAGGACAACCACAATCAGATGGTAAAAGGATAGTCATAATTCTCATCATTGTGGTGAAAAAAATATATGCAAAAGAGGGCAGTCATCCTAAACAATGAAAGGAGATATGCATAAAGTGGTGAACAAATGACAATAGCGATAACATTAAAAAAAAGCTTTAAGACATAAGACAAATGGAAAAATCCTACACTCTCCTAAAGTATTTAATCATTCTCAAGACCATTTTCACATGTCCTTTAAACTAGAAGATAGAGTCAAGGCAATTTGATAAAGTAAAGTGCAGTTATTTTTGTTCCAAGCATCTAGGGGTAGAAGGGTGAGATGTGCACTTGGTTGAGGGAATATAGGAGGTAGTTTTGACTCAGTTTGCAGCACCTACAGGCATCTAGGAGCTTTTCAAAGAGTATTCATTGATGGAAAAGGTCAATGAATAAAATTTTCTTCATTCCAACACCTTTTTGGAGCAATTTAAGGGGCTGAAAAATAGTGATAATTGTTTTTTCCAATCATCTAGGGGTAGGTTGGTGAGATGTGCACTTGGTTGAGGGAATAAAGGAGGTAATTTTGACTCAATTTGGAGCACCTAAAATCATGTAGGAGTTGTTCAAAGAGTATTCGTTGATGGACAAGGTCAATAAATGAAGTTTTCTTCATTCCAACACCTTTTTGGAGCAGTTTAAGGGGCTGAAAAATAGTGATATTTTTTTTGGACGCACAAGGGGTTTGACCCAACAAGCCCATGCAAACACATGTTCCTATGATTTAGCAATTGTTGAGAAACATAAAACTAAGTTTAAAGGCAGATTTTTGCTAGTTCTTACACTCTAGTTTTGCATTGTAACTGGTTTTTTCAAGTTCTTTCAAGTTGGAGCTGCTTTGTAACTCAATTTTTAGGCATGTACAACACTAACACTTTTTGATCAATAGAATTTTTTATTTCTCCTTCTTATTTTTTGTTTATTGTGCAAATCTTTTAGATAGTTGATAAGTAATCTTGTAGTGATATCTTTACATTCCCAGCTCCCAAACTTGTGGTGGTAATCTTGTGGTGATATCTTTGCAAATCTTTTAGATAGTTGATAAGTATACATTTTTGCAAGTCATAACTTGTGTTAATCTGTTAGGAATATAATTTGAGTTGTGATGGAATTCCTAACTCCTAAATGCTATCTTTAACACACTACACCTTGTTATGAAATACTTTTGCAAAAACATATGAAATACAAAATAAATTTCATTTCATGTTTCCTTTTCACCCCTTTTCTCAACATGCAATAGTAGCATAGGTTAGATTAGGTGAAGTTCTAAGAAAACCAACCCTCTTTGGAGGTTGATCTCCACCATCTGAGCCTACACTCAAGGAGATCATCCCATGTTTCATGAGGTGGCTAAGTGATTTTATCAACTCTTGGCAAGGCTGCACACTTCCATGACAAAATTACCATAGAAACAAAGTATCCAAACATATTAAATAACATCAAATAAATACATTCAAAAAATATTTTATTAAAGAAATGAGGTCGAACCCTTGAGGCAAGGCCAACCCTTTTATGGGCTCACCCCTATTGAGGGTGGTGGCCATCATAAGGCATTTGGTACACCTCCTCCACAAACTAAGGCAACTAAAACAAAGCCCTGGGCTCATTTATCTAAAGAGATGACATAATATATTTTTTTTAAATCAAAAAATAATAGTAATTAAACTGTTCATGAAGTGAACTAGTAATTCTTACTTCCTTGTATTAAGAAGAAGGGAAGATTACAATATATAGCAATGACAAAGCATTGTAGGCATTTATGAATCTAGCTACTTGAACTAACTACAATTGTAGACATTTAAGACGTCTACCAACCACTACCTACTCACTACAAAAGACATTTAAGATGTCAACTAACTAATTAAATTTAATATTAACCATTAACTATACAAAAATATATTATTCTAAGACCCTCCCTTAATGGTCAATCTATCAACAACACCAAGTTGCCCCGCGAATTTGACAAACTTATCTGGGCCTAGAAACTTGGTGATAATATCTGCAATTTGATCCACTGTCGGAACATACTGTAGTTGACAGAATATACTCTATTTGAACTGATCCATCTTCTACCCGCTTGCGGATGTAGTGACAATGAAGCTCAACATGCTTGGTACGTTCATGGAAGACTATATTTTCAGCCAGTTTGAGCACCCCTTGATTATCAGTGTATAAGGGAGAAGGTCCTGCTTGTGACATGTGGATGTCAAAAAGCATCCTGTGGAGCCAAACTACCTCACATGTTGCCTTAACTATTCCTCGATATTCAACTTCAATCAATGAAAGAGCCATTGCCTACTGCTTCTTGCTAGTACATGTTACAACACCTATACCCAAACTGAAAACATATCCAAAAGTAGATTTTCGGTCATCCACTGAACCTACCCAATTGGAGTCTGTATAACCAATCAGCTTTGGATCCTTGCATCTGCCATATAGAATGTCACAATCTAAAGTTTCCTTAGCATATGTCAACACTCGCTTTGGTGCAATCCATTGATCAAATTTTGGAGCTATCATGAAGCGAGAAATGTAGCTCATTGCAAAACTGATATCAGGCCTAGTGGCAGTGAGGTAGATGAGACTTCCCACTAGTTGCCTGAATGTCATCTCATTTACTGCAGGTGAATCAGATTTAGCTGATAACTTCAACCCCTTCTCCATAGGTGTGGAGACAAGTTTGCAATCCTGCATCCAAAATTTGTCAAGCAAGCTTCTGGAATATTTAGACTGAGAGATAAAAATGTTACTAGTGGTCTGCCAAACCTCAATACCCAAACAATAATGGAGAAGCCCCAAATCTGTCATGTCAAAGTTCTGACACAAATCCTATTTGATTGTTGCAATCAAATGTGTTGAACTACCATCAATGATCAAGTCATCAAGATAGACAACAAGAAACAAAATATCATCACCATAGTGTTTGACATACAGATTATTGCCAGAAGGGCTACGCTAGAAACCATGATCAACCAAGTACTAATCAATCTTGATGTACCATGCATGGGGAGCCTATTTTAGTCCATAGAGTGCTTTCACGAGCCTATAGAACTGATGCTCTTTGCCAACAACCTTGAAACCAAGAGGCTGTGTCATATAGACTTCTTCTTATAACTCACCATTGAGGAAGACACTCTTGACATCCATTTGATGAACCATCCATCCAAACTGTGCTGCAATATCGAGAAGAAGACAAATTGTGCTCATCTTGGCAATAGGAGCAAAAGTCTCCTCATAATCAATGCCCTCCCACTGTGTGAATCCCCGAGAAACTAATCTAGCCTTGTATTTATCCAAAGTACCATCTACATGATACTTGACCTTATAAACCCATTTGCAGCTGATAGGTTTCTTCCTAGGAGGAAGATCAGAAAGAACCCAAGTGTGATTCTTTAGAAGACTATGGTATTATGTCTCCATAACCTTTTCCCACTTTGGAATTTCTTTAGGCTTTGAATATGTCTGAGGCTCATAGATGTTGTGGATGTTGGCCATAAGAGAAAAATTGACTATGTTTTGCTGCTTTCTCTTTCTACAAGTTGATTGTCCCTCAATGAGTTCATCATCATGGAGATCTTTAATATTCTTGAGTCACCACTAAGGCTAACAAGTAGAAGTACCAACATATGAAATAAGAGAAACAACATCTCCTAGGATTTCTAGAACAAAGTCATCTGGATGTGAGTCTTAAGGAGAATCAGGTGGTGCTAGATCATGACTGGTAGACTCCTCATCTTCAGAGTCAGAATGCTCTAAAGCCCTCCCATTAGGGGAACCAAGAGGAAGAAAAACACCCTCATTAGAATCCTTCACAAGCTGATCCGCAGGACTGGTAGTAGGAAGAAATGGACTAGTAGTCTCATAAATCACATCACAACTAAATATGAGACATTTTTTCTCCACATCAATCAACTTATATGCCTTGTGATTGTCGATATAACTAGTAAACATAAGTTGTTGGCTCTTAGAGTCTAGCTTGGAACACTTGGCTTCTAGAATATAGACATGAGCTATAGAACCAAAGACTTTTAGATGGCCCACCTTAGGCTTACGTCCTGACTAGGCTTCTTCAGGAGTCGTCTTCTTAACGAATTGTGTAGGTGACTGATTTAGGAGGTAGAATGCAGTATAAACTACTTCAGCCCAATATTTCTTAGGGACATTTCTATACTCCATTATAGAATGAGCCATTTCAATAATGGTGCAATTCCTATGTTCAACTACACCATTCTGTGAGGGGTGTATGGTGTGGTGAGTTGGCACTTAATGCCATGGGTAGCACAAAAAGAAGAGAATTTAGCTAAAAAAAATGCCCCCCATTAACTGACCATAGAGTGACAATCTGAGAACTTGATTCTTTCTCAACTAAGGACTTATACTGCTGAAATGTACTGAACACATCTGATTTATTTTTCAAAAAATACACCCACATTTTTCTATTGAAATCATCAACAAATAATAAAGTGTACCTGGACCCATTAACAAATGGAGTGTTCATTGGTCCACATACTTTAGCATGAACCAATTGAAGTATCTTCGATAATTTCCAAGAATCACCATTCGAGAATGGTGTCTGATGTTACTTCCCCGCTTGACAGGCTCCACAAACTTCATGATTTTGAGTTTGGATCTTAGGTAGACCAGCAACAAAACCCTCCTAAGACAGTTGAGAGAGATAGTGCACATTCAAGTTCCCATAATGTTGATGCCAAAGTTTGTTGATGGAAGTACTCTTGGCTACCAAAGCGTGCTCTTGAGAATCACCGAAATTAGCAAGTCTATACAGACCATGATCCTCAAGTCCCATAGCGATTGTAGTAGAAGTCTCCCTATCAACAATGTTGCAGGTGGACAAACTGAAAACAACATCCAATTGGGGAGAATGCCTCATGATCTGGCTAATGGAGAGAAGATTATGTTCAATGCCTGTAACATAGTAGACATCAAGAAATATTAAATTTCTCCCTCCATAGTGAAACTAGAAAGTGCCCTTACCAACAACTATGTACTCTTCGCCTCCTCCAGAAATGATAGAATCAAAGAATGGTTTGAATTTTGTGAACCAATCCCAACGATGAGTAAAATGTCGCAAAGCCTTAGAATCAATATACCAAGCAGAAGATTGTATTGAATCTATTGTTCTTTTGGCCATAAATGCATAGAATGCAAATTCTTTTGGCTTAGAGTGCTCTGCAACATTTCCCTTTTGTTCAGACCCTGCCTGCTTCTTTTGTTCAGAAGCTAATCGAACTTGACAATAGCCTTCATGTGACCATATTGATGGAAATAATTGCATTGAACTTTCTTCTTCTTCTTGCTATCCTAAGAAGAACTATAACCTTTCAACTAAGAAGATTGAGCCTTCCCTTTGTTCTTAGTAGAAGATTTGGCAAAGAACGCTTGCTCTATGGAGGTAGAATTGGTACTGCTCCCAAACTACTATATCCAATGATCCTATTGTAGAAGCTTGTTACACAAGTCTGGAAACTTCAAATCAACATTTGTTGAAGTAATGTTCAACATTTCAATGAAATTCTCATAAGATTTTGGCAAACTCTTCAATGTGATGATGATCATGTCCTCTTCCTCCATTGTTCAACCAATCACCTCCAACTGATCACAAATTTCCTTAATCTTTGTCAGATGTTCCTATAAGGACATTTTCTCATCCATCATGATGGAAAAAAACATGTTCTTGAGAAAGGCTCTTCTTTTTTCAGAGGTTTTATGAAGGGCCTTCAAATGATCCCAGATTTCCATAACAGTTTTACTAGATGGTACCTGAGGTAGCTGCTCATTTGTGACAAAGATTTTGATGAGAATGATAGCTTCTCGGTTGCGTTCATCCCATTTTTCTTGGTCCTTTTTGGTTACAATAGGATGAGTTGAGCTCCACAAAATGACTTGATTGAGGCAACGATATTCAAAGATTGTAATCATGTGCTGCTTCTGAGTGTTGTAATTCATCCCATTGCACTTCTGGCTACTTTTGAGCATTATATTTGTCAAAGATGCCATCATGTACCCTGAAGTCAAACTAGTAGAGGCACAAAAAATACTACATTGAAAACAAAAAAAAGTTCCGTAGGACAAATTTTAAGGCAAAAATAAAACCCTAGCATAGATTTCAAGGTATTAAACCAATATAGAGTTTTTAAGACAAAACCCAAAAAAATTTGGCAGCACCCACTTGCACAAATTTTGAGGCATGGAAAACAAGGTACCCAAAAAATCAAAAGACAACCTATTACAAATTTTTTGCCACAACTCAATTGGTGGAGCTGGTTGGACATTATTATATCTTAAGGTGAAATTGCAGATTATGTTTAAGTGTTGTTTGCATCATGTTCGTTATTCATTAAGTGACAGTTGTGTATTAAGAAGTGACAACTAAATTTCAGTGTGCTATTCAAATATTCCAGAATTAAATGAAGTACATAATTGAGCATATAAACAACAAATCATTTTTTAAATGCTTTCATTTATTTCATGAAAATATTCATATTTACATAGCTTCATTTGATTGCAAGAATCCAAATGATATTACAACATTGCATTGGAATGCATTTTCTTTTCGAAATGAAAAGCATAAGATGAAATCAAATATCCACACAAGCTGTGGGCATGACTGCCACAATGCACCATTAATAGTACACTACACTATGGAAGATGCGAAAGAATAAATCACATAAGTAAATGACATAATCATCATTGCCTATTTGGTTGATGGTCGGCAATGAATGGTGCAACTTTGTCTTCTCGAGCTCCGTCGACCTGTAAGAGAAGGAGGGAGATGTCAGAGGCTTTGATTATGAAGAAACCTATATGAGTCACCAACAATAATGCAACCTAATATCAATCATACATTGAAACAATCACGAAAAGTACAAAAGAAATGAGCTGAAGGAGAAACAACAATATTATCATTGTATCTTGTTTTTTATGCTAACATTGTTTATTTCCTTGTGCAGGTATAGGTAAAGTCACAAAGCTGATCATTATTTGAAGACCAAGCATGTGGAGAAAAATGGGCTCCCACAAGGGTATAGCTTGGCATGCTGCCCTTATTCATTATAAATGGGCTAATAAAGAGATCGTATCATCATATTCATCAAAAGAAATGAGATACAATTGAAAGAGTAAAATCATAGTTATCTATCGAGCTACTAAACCAACTGTGCATTCATAACGATCAGGTGGATACTTTCTAAAAGCTACAGGTGAACAGTGAGTTTAATCCGCTCAATCATCTAACTGAGTTCATTTATACCAAACATTGTTGTATGGTACACGTTCTTTTATGCAGTGTTATTTTTTCATCATGATCATGTCATGCAAGGTTTCAGTTCATCAGTGTTTTTCTCATAGCCAAGGATAGTGAACAGGCATACATTATGCCTTAATGAAGAGTTTTGTTTCAATTTTCATCATAGAGGAGAATAGATTTACAAAACAGCTTGTTAGGTGGAGTATAAAAATGCATGAAGAGTGCCAGGCTGAAGCCCAAGAGTGTGAATGATAGACAATGCATTCAAATAATAAATGAACAGTCACTTCCAGTTTGGCTGACAAGTAAATACAACATTAAGAATTACAAGGTTCCAATTAAAATCTCTGCATAAATACAAGGATAGAAAGCAAGAGTTTGTTGTAAGATTAAACATGTGAGATTTCATCGAATGCAGTATGCAGGGAGATACAACTGGTAAAGGACATTTCAAAATAATCAAATGTTTTAGAATACCAAGGAAGTGACAAAAGTGCTTTTGGAGGTTCCAGTTTAGTTGAAGAAGGAAGACAGCTATATCAGCTAGTCAAGAGCATGAAAGTTTCAAAAAATTCATGTAGGTTTGTTATGTTCAGACTTCTTTATCATATTGAAGTCATGACAAGTTCTGTCTCAAGAAAAACAACATGAAGTCTACATGTAAGTAATGCAAATAGCATATACATTTCCAACATTCATGAACCTATGATTCTTTTCTTCACATAGAGACAAATGCAGGAGTACGGGGATAACTCTATGAGTTGCAAGCAAAATGCATATATAAGAGGGTTCTAAATAAGCTTTCAGTTTTATCATATGGTGTTATACCTGTGTAATGGAATGTCACATGTTTTCTAGGTTTCTAAACACTTATATGTTGAATGATGCTAAAAGAAGCTCATATTTTACACAAATATTGAAAAGTGCAGATGTGAGAAGACTTTTCATATCACAAATGAGTTACATGGTGGGGATTTCACATAAAATGCAGAAATAAGAGAGGGGTCAAGCCCACTTTTAGTAACAAATGCCATGTCTAAGTTTTGCAACTAAAAGTGCAAAAGAAATAATGGGTCGAGCTAATTTTCATATGAATGTTAAAGACAAAATAGATATATTTCCAGCTTACACATGTGAGTTTCTTTTCAACAGAATATCAAAGTAAGCACCAGTCATTAGGGGTCGAGCTTATAAATTGAATGTACAACAAATATATTTTGTCCTCCATACACCCACATGGGGTTTTGTTTCTAAAAGTAAATAATACAACAATGAAAAATAATGAGAATATAAATGTTGAATATCTTATGACCTAGGGGTGATTTTTGATCACTTAGGTTTTTGTATTCTCAAAGAAAATCAATTGTCTACTTAGGGTTTTTGTTTCAATTGATTTTAGAGAAATCAATTGGAGATATTAATGTGAGGATGATATGTATTGATATTTTTATGATTTTTTAAGGGAAAAATCAAAGCATTGTAATGGAGAAATAAGAATGCAATTCTTTTGCAAAATATTTTGCAATCTTTTATTGCAAAAAATAGATAAATTATAAAATTTGCAATCCTGTAAAGCAGAATCATAAAGCAATCTTTTATAAATTGTTTTATGATTTCTTGCTATTTTTAGCAGATTCATATTAACTTCTTCTCTTGGTCGAATTTGAGTCTCATCTTGGAGAGATAAGGTGTTTTTTTGGCTTTTAAAGAATATTCAACCTATTTTTAGAGGTTTGATAGTTTGATCATAAAAGAAGTATGTTTTTTTCTGCTTTTATGCAGTTTTTGAGACAGTTTGAAGCTTTTTTCCTTGAGCTTCTTTGTGAGCTCAGATTAGGGTTTCTTGAGAGGTATATCTTTGAAAAGACTTAGTCTTTTGATTCTTCTTTTTTAGTTCAGATTTCAGTTCCTGCTCATGCACATTTTTGAGCCTGTGAACCCTTTTGTACTTAGTTCAGTCTTATTCACTCTTTCAGTTTTAATAAAGCAGCAAAATTCTCCTTCTCATTTATGTCTCAGTTTATAGTAGCAATTTGATGTCTTTGTGGTTCAAATTAGAATCCTTTTCTCTTGCTATTGTAAGTTGTGTTTCAGAATTGCATAGTTTCAAGTTGCCTGTTGTATTTCATTTAGGAATCTTCATGCAAAATACTGATGAAAGTATGTGCCAGTGGGATTTTGAGATTCATTGTGATAGGAAAGTTGTTGTGAGTGTCAATGTTTAATTTTCATAACTTCAAATGAAATACCAGCTAGATTTAAGTTTTAATTAGTCATCCTTCTATCCCTTTTCCCTCAGAATATCTTAGAGTAAAATCAGTCATTCGGAGAACCAACTCACTCTGGAGATTCCTTCTTTGTTCAGATCACCCACATCTGAAGAAGGTTTCCATGTTTCAATAGATTGCTGAATACTGCATAATCCAGTAGGGTGAAAATCTAATTGACAACACAACCCAGTTGAGATCTCAAAAACCCACCAAGAATCTATGATGAAAATAATATTTTGGCTTGAAACTGAAGGTAAATACCTAGCCGATTTCACAGAGACCCTAGGTAGCCATGAAAATTCAAAAAATTATAGAGAATTTAGGAAAACGTGCCTAGCAGGAACAAAAAAGAAAGTGCATAGATCACATCCACAATGGAGACAAGAATGCGGCCCAAAAAAATAAAAATTTGTGCCCAAATATGTCTAAAAATGCAGCTTTAGAGGAGCAAAAACACTTGTATAAAGGGGCCGAAAAAACTCAAAAGAAACCTATCCAAATCCTACAGAAAATCTCTGAGAAATGCGTCCAACAAAGGGTTCACAAAATATGTGCCCAAGAGTTGAAATCGTGGCTAAAACAAGTGAAAAACACACCTAGAAAAGTCTGAAAGTCGTGCTTATAATAAACACCCGCCCAGGAGCAAAAGAGACCACAAAAAAATCCACAGGCCTAGGGCACAAGTCTACAAAAAAAAATACTTGTGATGTTTTCCTTTAACAGGAGCACAAAAATCTAAAACACCAATCCACGATTTTTTCTTTTGCACAAAAGCCCTCAATTTTCAAAATACAAAGAGCCACAAAAATTCAAACTTCAAGAGCTTTTAAAAAATTTCCTTCAAATTCTTTTAGAAGATTAATTTTCAATCGCTTGGGCTCTGATACCATGTTCATGAAGTGAACTAGTAATTGTTACTTGCTTGTATTAAGAAGAAGAGAAGAGTACAATATATAGCAGTGACAAAGCATTGTAGGCATTTATGAATCTAGCTACTTCAACTAACTACAACTGTAGACATTTAAGATGTCTACCAATCTCTACCTACTCACTACAAAAGACATTTAAGATGTCAACTAACTAATTACATTTAATATTGACCATTAATTATACAGAGATATATTATTCTAACATAAACCCTCAACAGATAATTTTACCCAATAGAAAATGAATACCATATGGTCGTCATGTTGGCTCATTATACCTACACAGGCCTACAAATTTTTCTTGGGTATGAGAAGATTTTCTCAGAGGAAATGATAATCCTGCAACTAATAGAATAGAACCAAATAATAAAAGGAAATTTTAGGGTCAATAGATGTATGTTTTAGGGTTTCATAAGCTATTTTATTTTGGTGATTTTAAATGAAACGTTCAATCAAAATAATGGCACTAGTTTAAGAATAAGTAAGTATATAATTACAAAAATAAACAACAAAAAAAAGGAAAAAAGGGGGGTCAATAGCTTTGCTCGAATGTCCTTGTCTGTAATGCATTTTTTTAGTTATCTAATCTTACACCCCCTTTAACTTTTTTTTACAATTGCCTCTCTATTTCATGAGGATCATAGTATTCAACATTAAAAACCATTAATCTATATTTGTACAATAGTAAGATATGGCATGATGGATTAATCAGTTATCATCTCAATAATTTATAATTAACAATCAAAGTGGTTAATAAGATTACTCAAGAGTATCAATATTAAATCATGTGTTAGGCCAACAAAATTATCATATGGGTTTAATCATAAACAATTAGTTGTGTTGTGGTTGTGGTTCTATTTTTACTGATACTCTAACTGGAAGAATGAGATAATGGTAGATATAGCCACAAAATTATCATCATAACTTCCTTAATAGTATCACATTTAAAGCCATTAAGTTTGCAATGGTATATTTGATATTTCTATTTATGACACACAATGAAATAGTCACCTTTTCCCCCCTCCCCCTACCTTCAAACCCCCAATTAAATTTTGTTAACCCTATGTAACTAGTGTGGAAGCCTTGTTAAGTAAAAAAAAGAAGAGGGGGGTGAATGCTACTTACATTGCATCATATTATCATGGTGCAACATACTAAGTGCAAGTCAATAGAAAATATAGGGTTAAGCCTACAAATATTATATAAGGATGTGACCTCATGGAAACTGTTTATATAAGTTGTATGAACTAATGTATAGGTGTACATAATTCTTAGAAGGTAGAAACCCCATACTTATAGTCAAGTTGTTGCACATTTTATGGCAAGGTCAATAGAACTAAGTAAAAAAAATAAACTGTCATGTTTTAATACCATGGTTTATTCTCGTGACAAGTGGGCATCATAGTACAAGATTCATATGTGGTACCTTCTTCCCTTTGATCATGCAATGTGTAATTCATATTAATGTGGCTAGGAGTGTAGGGTTCAATGTAATTTTTTGCAATTGATTATGAATTTATGACCACCTTTAGTACCATATCTTGTCCTAAATAACATATTGGACCTATTAGAGGATAAGTATCTACCAATTTTGATAGTGAATTCTCTAGATAAGAAAATAGCCAATAAGGTAGGGAGCTCTATGATTGATGTCTTACAACATGGTGCAACTAGAACATACATGCAAGGTCAAATTTAGGTCCTTAATGACTCTTAGTGTCTTAATAGTAGTTTTGTCTAGTTGCACAACTTCCTTAGTCACAGGTTCATATTTAATTCCAAGGAGATCAACTACTTTCTTGGGAATAATAGAGCTGCTAGCCCTTAAATCTATCATTTAATTGTGAAATATATGATCTCCAATAATTAAAGACAAATAGAAGGGTGGTGACTTACTATTTTTTTTGAATTCCCTTCCTACTTGAGTTGCGTAAAGTAGGTTGGAACTATGCCTCCTTGTTTTGTTGACGTATCATTTGGTCACTTAAATCCCTCCAAATCTTGTTGCAATTAAATTCCTTCAAGATGGGATAGACAACGCCTCCCATATGATGATGTTCAAGTTAGCCTTCTTCCTTTGATCAACTATATTGAAAGGAACATTGCTAACCTTCAAGGGAATTTTTGGAACAACAAGATCAAACTTTGCTAATTACCTATTTGGAGTCAATCTTGTGTTTTATTTTGTTTCGCGATAGTTTGATCTAGTTGTAATACCCTTACATTACCTATTGTACCAAAAACTATAGTACCATGGAGAGGTTGAGAGGTTGATGCTACACTATCAACACCCAATTGGTTCAAGCCACAAAATTTTGTTTTGCTCTATTTGAAAAATGTAGAATCTTCTGATATGTGATCTTGTCTACCCATAACTCCTTCACTTGTATCAAATTGTTGCCATGAAGTAGAAGGTTCATTTTGAACCACTAAAGTTTAAATACACTCACCATTTTGACACATATTATGATTATGTGGCCGATTACGTGGATGACACCAATCCTTTCTTGGGCAAGATTGTTTTGTTGAAATAGGAGCTTTTGGCATGGTTGTAGTAGCTAGGTTTATAGTGTTTAATGGTTTAACATAATTCCATTGGTTTTACCATTGATATGGTTGGCTATTTTATTGGTAGCTCTAATTTTGAGGTTGATAAGGCCTATTTGATATTTCAAATATTCCCATCAATTAATATTGACTCCTTTGAAAAGTTGTAGCCTGACTTCATCTTCGCCTTGAATATTATCAGCCTTCTTGTTATGAGTGTCTCATGGAGTCCTGGAGTTTACATTAAGAATATTTGCGACACCTTTGATTCAAAGTTGCGACTCCAGTAAGAAATTAAAGTGACTAATTTGAAGCTACAATGGCCAGTCATAATGACCATATCATAAGAACAATGTTCAATAGAGATATTCACTCATAATTTCCATGAACTTATATACATCATCCTTTGTATTCCCGATTAAACATTCAAAAATCTGCACAACCAATGAAATACTTGACACAACACATATTGTAACATTCAGGAGGATGTAATTAACACCACTGATATACTAGAGAATGCGAACTTAACAATTAAACTTCCTTTATGGAGTGCAAGCTTGAAAAATTGATTCAATCGATCATTCCTTGTGTTGTCATAAACCCTCCCTTAGCCGATGACTTGACAAGCTTAAGAATATATGATTCACCCCCTTGGGTTTTTTCAATCTTTAATTGCAAAGCTTTAGAATTGTCTTGTGTATTCATCAAGGACAATATTTCTTTTTATGATAGTTGTTGCCTAAGAATAATTCATTCTCGTCTCCCAAAACTTAGCCTGTTTCATATAATTGCAGCGAGTCTAACCAAATGACAATTGAATATAAAATATGCTCAAATTTAACTTCAATGTGATAGTTCATGCACAGACCTGAATTCTAATGACTCTTAACTGAATTATATGGAAGTTCAAGCTCTATATGATAAAGTATGGTCACCTCAATTTGAAGACTTGGAGCATCTAAAAATTACCAGCTTGAACTCGTCCAATCTCTTCTTCAAAGACTACACTTTTTTTTTCTTTTTTCTTTTTTCGAAGATTCACAAACTTTGAAAACTTTAATCATTTAGTACCAAGCAAGAAACTATATATCTTCTCCAACTATCAGTCAAGGAAAATCTTTCATTGTTGAGGCAAATCCTCTTTCAGAGGTCACCCCACCTCAGAAAGGTTGTGAACCATGTCCACCAACAAAACTTGTTCCAAAAACCCAAAATACAACCTGCTAACAATGAGCTCCTCCATTCTTTTATTCATCTCCTCCTTGTAACTCCTGGTGGCCGTTCAAATTCTCCTCTTTTTGCCTTTCAATTTTTCTTTTTTCTTTTTTGTGAATTCACTTTTTAAAAGTAACTCAATTTATTTATTTAACTTTTCTAACTTAAGTTACTTTTTCTCACCTAAATAATTAATTTAAGTGTCTATTTTAATTTAGCCCTTTTCAACAACATTAAATTAATTATTTAATTGCAATGTTGACTCGAAATTGGGGACATTACAATGCCTTACCTAAATAAGCTGAAATTACTAGAAAACTATCATTACCAAACTTTTATATCCTTGGAAAATATGAAGTCTCCTCACATCAAATGAAGTCTCTTGGAAACACTCATTTGGAGGTGACCCTCCAAGAAAAAAATACATTTCTTTTGGGTCTTTTCCATTGACCTTTTGACTCTAATTGGAAAAACACACACTTTTCATGACTCACCACTTTTTCATCACTAAGTTTGTTGTTTCAACTTCACTTTGACAAACACACCAAAATGAAATGCTTTTCAGATATGTCAACTTTTTTCCAATTGATCATTTTCAAGCATGGATATGCCACTTCTTGATACTTAACCAATGGGCGAATGTAATGTCCCCTTCCTAGCCAGTGGCTTGAGGAACAAGGTTAGACTATTACTATGGTTCCTGTAGGCTAACGGGAGGATTAGGGAATCTTTCTGAGAGGTTTCAGGACTTGTCCTTATTACTTACTATTTTTAGTAAGTGAAATTTCAGGTCAGTAATGGCATACTTGCAGTTGATATTGGTCATGGGACACTCTCAAGTGGTCATTTGGATATCTAGGCCAGGAGTTATGGATTTATTAAGTCACATTATTTATTAATATTCTTTTATTAAGTGATTTATTGATTTAATGTTATAAAGTGAAAGTGACTTTATTAAAAGAATATCTTAAGTCACTTTATAAAGTATTTAAGCGAAATAAGTCACTTTATAAAATATTTAAGTGAAATAAGTCACTTTATAAAATATTTAAGTGAAATAAGTCATTTTATGAAGTATTTAAGTGAAATAAGTCACTTTATGAAGTATTTAAGTGAAATAAGTCACTTTATGAAATATTTAGGTCACGTTATTTAATAGTATTCTATTATTAAGTGATTTAGTGATTTAATGAACTATAAAGTGAAAGTCACTTTATTAAAAGAATATCTTAAGTCATTAATTTTGCATCTTGACCTTTCAAGTTCACACTTAGTCCATTGACTTAACAAAACATTAACAATCTATCAACACATAATATGAACCAAAATGCAAGATTTTAAATGTAGTATCATTAAAACCTCAAATCTATATCAAATGTGACCTCAGTTATAACAAGAAATCAAAAAACATAAATGAATAAACCAAAACAACCAAAACAAAGTTACCCAAATTTTATTATTGTTGCGCCATGGAGGTAGATTTGCTAAAAAATAGATGAAATGTGGTTGCTCAAACCATAAACATGACATTGCAATGATTACATATCCCCCTCTTAAAATGGCTCATGAGAGGATAGATTTATAGGTTTGATAGGATGAAGATCATCATTGATATTTCATAAGACTTGAATGGCTTAGATCAAGCTTGTTGGGTAGTTGAGAGATGGAGGGAGAAGATAAATAAAGAATTATTTAACTTCAAATTGTCTTTTTCGGAGATAGTTATCATATGTATGTATTTTTTAGAGATAGTTATCATATGTATGGTGACATATAAAAGAAACATTGAATTTATTTTTCAGTGGTTATGAGGGGATTTAATTTAAATCACATGGAAAAAGGACATGAATTAGGAAATAAGACTTAGGAGATTGATATAGGACTTAGGGAAAATGGATTAGGATTTAAGGAGAATTTGATTATTAGGATAAATGATGGAAGTATGATCTAGGATATTTTTAGGTGTACAATTTTCCCCTCTTCGAGTTGATATTGTGAATAAAAGAACTAATGCCATATCAAAGAATAATACAAATACAAATGTTATGTGATGGTGTAGTGAAATAACTTTCCCAAGAAGAATATAATATGAAATATGTTGCAAATACTTGATAATAATATGCCACTTCGAGGGGGCAACCTCCTAATCCACTTCTATGGGGATACCTCCAATAGTCTTCAATAAGAACACAATACTCAACATGATGATGAAATAAGACTCACAACCTCCTATATATACCTATTTATGCCTAGGATATCACCTAGGCCGACCTAGATAGCCCTATATAAGTCTTAGGCCAACCTAAACAACTAAATAACAATATACTAATGATAATATGACTTAATTAAGAGTTAAGATAGCCACAAGCCGACTATTCATAACCATGTATGCTATGGAAGCAAGGGCATAACATGGCCCTCACATTAACAAAAGCGTTGTCCTCAATGCAGAACAATTGTGGTAGTTTCTTCATATAATATTCATCATCCCATGTGGTAACTTCAACTAGAAAATATTTCCTTATAATGAGGTAACTTGGAACTTTTGATGTCCTCATCTTCTTCATGCGTGTCTTGAAAATTAACTTCAGCTCCAAGATGTGTCTTCTCCCTTTGCATCAAGCTCTTGATGGTGATGAATGTGTTCTTCCTTTACTTGAACCTTTTGATGTGCCATAGAGGAAGAGGTGAGGAATATTATATGGTACCCTTGCATTAATTGAATAGCTTTATTAGGAACTTCTTGTTCTTTCACTTCTTCTTCATTGTATTTTTCTTTTTCTTTTGTTTCTTCTTCTTCTTCCACTTCTTCTTCTAATTCTTCTTCTTCTTCTTCTTCTTCGACTTCTTCTTTTGGTTCTCCTTCTTCTTCTTCTTCTTGGTTGCTTGAGACCTCCTTTCTTGGTTCATTCATAAAGATGCTTAACATGCTTCGTATATCCGATATATCTCCTCCTAGGTCACACATATCCATCTTCATTGAGGAAATGTCTTCCTTGACTGTACTAATTTCCTCATTAGGATTAATATCCTCTATTTCTACCCCATCCTTATCAGGAGTCTTCCTCGATGTGACAACATTCTTTTTTCCCCTTGTTGCAAGCCCCATCATGATGGGAACCAATAATTTTGAAATAAATCACACAAATGAAACTTGAATTCTCTAAAAAATTTACTCATTAGGATTAATATTCTCTATTTCTACCCCATCCTTATCAAGAATCTTCTCTGATGCGACAACATTCTTTTTGCCCCTTGTTGCAGGCCCCATCAAGATGGGAACCAATAATTTTGAAATAAATCACACCAATGAAAATTGAATTCTCTAAAAAAATTACTGTAACTTAGGGCCAAAATACCTCTCACACCTAGAAAAATCTCCAAGAAATAAGCAAATTTGCAACCTTGAGTGTGATATTTGTGGAAACCCTGATTTTTCAATAACTTGCTTAGTTATAATCCAATTTCTCCAATTTTTTTTTATTGTAGGTTCCTTTAGTATGTCTTCAAAAACATAATAAAAATTAGGCTCCAATTCATAAATATGTGAGAGATATGAAGATTCCAAATAAGTTGTGTAGAAACCCTAATTTTGCAATAATTCACTCAATTATGCTCCAATTCCTCTGAAATATGGATTGTAGCTTCTTTAAAATCCCCTTAAGAATCAAATTTTTTTTTGCCAAAATCTAAAATATATGCTCTTCCCAAAAATTGCCTCTATGGTGCCAAGATCATGCTCTAATACCACTTGTAATGAAATAACTTGCACAAGAAGAATATAATATGAAATATGCTACAAATAATTAACAATAATATGCCACTTCGAGGGGGAAACCTCCTAATTCACTTTGAGGGGGATACCTCCAATAGTCTTCAATAAGAACACAGTACTCAACATGATGATGAAATAAGACTAACAACCTCCCATATATACTTATTTATGCCTAGGATATCACCTAAGCCGACCTAGATAGCCCTATATAAGTCTTAGGCCAACCTAAAAAACTAAATAACAATATACTAATGATAATATGACTTAATTAAGAGTTAAGATAGCCACAAGCCGACTATTCATAACCATATATGCTATGGAAGCAAGGGCATAACATATTAAAGAAGAATAAAAATATAGATGTGATGTGATGGACAAAGAATGCGGCTAATAAAAATAAGGATGTGATAATTCCCCATTAAGAGGATATAAAAGTATTAAGAACATGGTTAGGCTCTCCAAATGGATGAAAAGGAAAGATGAAGAAAGGTAGTCATATTGAATTAGTGTGATCAACCTGATGTTTGATATAGCACTTGATGTTATGCACCAAGGTATGAAGATCAGGGTTACGTTGTGTCAAATGCATAAAGGACTGAAAGGTTCAAGAAAACATGTCTATAACACCATGATGTCTTTATGGCATGTATGTTGCAAGGACCGACATAGATGATAACACACACACAAGCAAATCAATCAGGCATGTATAAAATGATTACAAATACAAACACAATTTTTCCGACAGTTAAAATAAAAATTAATGATTGATTAATTGATGATGATGATGATAACATTGTTGATACAAGAACAATATACCCAAATAATAATTCGAGAGGATTGATAATGATATACCTTGATGATGATGGTTCATTGGATTGAGTTAATTAAGATTTTGCAACAAGGTTAGGAATAAAATTGTTAAATTCTTTCAAGATGATTGGCTAGATCACTTGGAAAGATGTGTGGATAAGAATAGCTTGTAGTGGATTAATTATTATAGGATTGTGTTTGATTGCTTATGATGATTGTAGTGGTTTAATATTGGATTATGACATTGGGTTGTGTTTGAATGGGATTATTGTCTCTAAATGATAAATAATTACAAGGGAGCATCGAGTCTAGATACAAGGATGTCAAAGAGGTTGACTAAGGATAATTGGATTAATGAATTGGATGGGTGGATTAAAGGATTGTTGATAGTGAATCGAAAGGAAGATTGATGGGTTACAAAATTACAATTAATGCAGAGAATATTATTGTGTTAAGAGTATTAATGACAGTGGATGAATGGGAAAGATGTGACCTCCAAGTACTATGTCACAAAGGAAAACATGGATCTAGAAATGAATTGTCATAATAAACAGTGACAACAACAAACCAAATCACAATCACATAGTCATTCAATAAAGCTTAAGGAAATTGCATAAACAATGAATCAAACCTGCAATAACAAAATCATACAATCATCTTGATTCTCTCCATTGTTCTTCAATTGCACCTTGAAGAATGGTGTTGAATTTTCTCTAAAATTTTAGCACAAATCACTTAGAAATGATAATTATAGCATATACATACATGCATTTATATGTATACATATACATACATACAATTATATATATATATATATGTATAATCAAATATACATAAGAACATATATATACATACATATGAATGTATATATATTCTTGGATGGGGACCTGTGTGCCTTTAAAGTGAAACTCGTACTATAGATATATATGCATTTATATATATCTACATACCTATATATATGAATTTATATATACATGCATTTATATATATATATATGTATGTATATTTGTACATACATACATATACACACATATAAATATATACATATGTAGACATATATATGTATATATACATGTATAAATGTATGTATACATATACATATACATACATACATATATATATGTGTGTGTGTGTGTGTGTGTGTGTGCATACATACATGTATACATACATATATGCATACATACATATGTATTTATGCATATAGATGCATGTATATACATATATACTGTTGGCAGTTGTTGTCATTGATGTTAACACTAAGGAGATTGTTGGCAACTATTGACAACATTTGAATAATAAGTTGTTAGTCCTTGGCATTGGTTGTCTTTGTTATATTCAGTTTGGCCTAATGTTGGTGATGGAGCTCATGGTTGAATTTCATGCCTTATAAAGAAGAGTTGTTGAAGTTCATACAATTCACCATTATTGTCAGCAAAGTCAAGATTTCACTATGATTTATTTAGATGAGGATTAAAAGCATTAAGATGAGGATTAGAAGCATGACTAATAATGGAGAGATGTTTTTGAAGGTCTATTGTATGTCTTATGCTCTCTTATGATGTTCCTAACAATATATTTGTTGCTGAAAGGAAGCTTTGGCCTCACAAGTTGCTTAAGTGTTTCTAGTTTAGGAAGTTGCATTGAAGTCTATCTTGGGGAATGCGCTGCATTCCTCAGTTGTTGTAGTCCTAGTCTTTCAGTTTGGTACTCAATGCTAGTGCTCTATGTACATTGTGATCCTATCTTTCCAGGTTACTTGTGTTGCTAAGGAGGCTTCTATGAATTGCAAAAGGTTGACAATGTTGTTGGTCATGTAGACTAGTCTGAGAAATGCTCTTTATTTATTTGCATTGATATTTCTACTCCTGTGGCTTGGTGAATGTACTCAAAATATGTGCAATGTCTCTATTCCATTTTTAAGTGTTGAAATGGTCTGCAAGTTGTTCTACTAATGCTACATCATCTGGTTATGTATCATGTGTTTCCTAAAAAAAGATTTTTGTACTTGTTTGATTTGCGGTGACTATTGATGGCATGGAAATAAGGAAGAAGTGTATGAAATTGTTGTTGGATGTTCAAAGAACATCCCCATGTGATCCGCATGTTGCTAATTGGCCACTTTGGTGCCACATTGTGTCTTGAGTTGGTTTTCTAGGTTATTTTTGGATATCTGTCCAACAAGGCTTGTTATTTTTCTTAGGTCGTGTGCTTGGAGGGATACCCAACAATGGAAGATGTGTCATGATAGTTTTGGGTTTTGACCTATCCTGTTTAGGACTGCATCAAGTAAATTCAAATTTAAAGAGTGTTTATGGGCCCTTCAATGTTTCATCCACATGTTTCCTTGATGCTGACTTAGATTGATGCACGCTTACATCTAAATCATTTTGGATCACATTAAAGAAGTGTTAAGATTATTTTTGGTCCTCTCTATCCTCTGGATAAGACCTCATTATGATTTGGTGACTAACCAATTAAATTTATTGTTTATTTTCTTCCTGGCTAACCTAATTAAAGAATTAAAGTGTTGCGATAGATATAAATGCAAGATCACTTCAGATGCAACAAGATGGAGAAGTGTACAAGTGTTAAAAAGTGTGTGTGTGAGTTATATTGAATATCAAGCAGAGATAGTGCTAAAGATTGTGAAAGGAAAGATCAATTGATCTTGAATCCCTCAATCAACAAAGAGTTTTGTTTACAATCTTTGTAATTCTCTTATATATCTTATGTATCCTACTTTGAGATAGTGAATTCCTAGAGTTAATCAATGCTTCAATGTTGCAAGTCCTTTTTGTATCTTGCTCTAAGGTAGTGAGCTTTCTTGCAAGTCTTTTGGCTGTGAGCCTTATATTGTGAGTTGACTCTCACCATGGCTTTTCCCTCATTGGGTTTTCCATGTAAATTTGGTGTCTCCTTGTGCATGTGTGTGTTCTCTATTTCTTTCTCTTGTTGTTGATCTATTCATTGCTATATCTTTCATTGATAAAGTTTGTTAAGATTATTAAAGACTCAAATTGATATATTCTTCTATGTTACTACTTTTCTTAAAGTTCTATCTTTATCTACTAAAAGAGTTTGACTTATGCTGAGAGTTTCAAGTTCTGGAAAGGGTTAAGTTTTTTGTGTAGACTAATTCACCCCCCACCCTCTTAGTCTCTAGAAGAGTTCAACAATATGTACATATATACGTACACATACATATATATACATACATACATATACAAACATATTAATGTATGTGTATATTACTGTAGCTTCATAAATTTTCACCCTTAACAATTTCACACAAGGTTTACCTCTCCCTCATGTGCTAAGACCCAGTTGTGCATTTTAATGTGCCCATTTTATAATAATCTTCAGAAAATCAGAGGTTGAATTGGGATTAAGGAATTAATGTTCATTTACCAATGATTAAGGCCCCAAAAATAGGTCAGGCTAGGGTGTTTGACATCCTCATTTGACCTATTTTGGCCCCAATTCAAATATATCGGTGTTGACATTTTAGCATTTATAAATCCAAAGTTATTTGTCAACTATCGGTAATTAATTTGTGAGAAATTGAAGAATTGCATATAAATACAAGTCTTTTTCACCATTTGAAATCCTAATAAGAGCTATAAAAATCCTAAGGTAATTGAGAGTATAATTGAGCATCTTAAAAAGAAATCAAGAGCAAAATTTGCAGAATTATATAAGCATTATTTCATTCAAGCATCATGTTAGCAATGCATCATATTTTCATGTCCATTTTTTTTATGTTTTATATCCATTTATTTTGTGAGTACTAACACTTGTAGGAATTCAACTCAAACATCCAATTCTCCTTGAAGGTGATGAGTACAATGACTTCAATGCATCAAAGAAAATAGATCTGAGTGGTACGTTGCATCAATTGTCAATTTGTCACTTGTTTATCATTTACCCTCTGTTAGATCAAGGGTAAGCTCACTTTTACATCATCATAGTCATTATGGAGGTAGAAATACAAAACCAGAGTTTGACTTATGCAAGCCCCTATATGACACAACCCTTTTCCCTCTTCTTTGTGTGCAGTTATAGCTCTAAAGTGAATCAGATAAGGATTGAAGAACTAATTATTCAATCAAGCATTCAAGTCCTATAAGGGAATATAATCCAGAGTTTATAGGCTATATGCATTCTACTTAATGAATCTTTAAGCATTTTATTTACAAGATTTCTGTTTTAAAGTAAATAAATCATTTTCCCCTTGCAATATTTATAAATAGGAGATATCCTCATGAAGTTCTCTTTGATTGAAAATAAATTATTTATTTGTTTTGAAATCCAAATGTGCATTCTATTCCTGAATGGGGCTATATCATCTTGTTCAATTTTGCAGTAGGTAATATGTTAGGATGTGAATGTATCATCCTATCTTAGAATAAAAAAGAATAAAGTAAGTAATATCTGGGTTGGCTAATGCATACACAAGCTCTTCACTGGGAATATGAAAACAAAGAATGATAAATGTATGGCTACACATCATTTATGTTCAGTTTGTTCAAACATATTTTCGTATATAGGGTTATTAAGGAAACACATGGCCAGGCTTATCCAACACACTCTAAGGG
This sequence comes from Sequoia sempervirens, assembly GCA_007258455.2. Taxonomy (NCBI): domain Eukaryota; kingdom Viridiplantae; phylum Streptophyta; class Pinopsida; order Cupressales; family Cupressaceae; genus Sequoia; species Sequoia sempervirens. The sequence goes on along the minus strand of VDFB02000020.1, from coordinate 7,594,003 downwards.
TACACTCCTTACGTGGTCGGTCCCATTCACCTGGCATTTTGTACTTTATTTGCTTTTTGAGAGATTTTCGTTTTAGTTAACTTTTTAATCTCTGTTTTCACCTTTAAAAGTTTATTTTTTCTTTATTTCCAATATGGAATAAATATGTCGGAATCCTTACCTATAAATATGCCGCCGAATACAATACACACCAAAGGAAAGATATTGCACAACATTCTAAAATAATACTTTGTGCGCTTATTCGTAGGAGATGATTTAGGTGTATGTGAGTTTAATTAGAGATGCCCTATAATAAGAGTGTTTAAATAATATAAAATTTTCAATAATTAATTTAAAAAATATTTGATAATAAATATATATAATGAAAAATAATGAAACAAGTTTTGAAAATAATAATAATAAATATATATAACAAAATATTTTGAAACAAATTTTATACAATAAATTGTTTTTGAATTATTTGAATTTTTATTTTTTAAATATATTTTTGTTATGTTTGTCTTTGATGTGTATAATGATTTCATGACAACATTTATATAATATATTTATAATATTATTATTTTATTTTTAAAATAACATAAATATATTAATTAAAATTGTTGATATAATAATATACATTTTTTTTCATAATATAATAACATTTATGATAATATATTTATATAATATTATTATCCTACTTTTAAAATAATATTAAAAGTTATTATATTAAATGCTACAGTTTTCTGCACAAATGAAAATGAAAGCATATAGTCCCAAGTCCTCTTATACGTTCCTAATGTCTCCAAAAAATTCCTTACGATAGAAAATGATATTTTTATTCCATTCAATAATTTAGATAACTCGTTTATAAGCCTAGAATAAAACTTATAATGTGAAGTGTATTACAAAAGGCGTGTAATACCTCTCATGTTGTTTGGACTTGATACTTCAGTGGTTTTGATTGATGCGTTGTGATTGTGATTGTTATTACTTATTGTCTGGTGTGTGCAGATGCATAGTTTAGATGACTGCTACAATTGACATTATTATTATGATTTATGATATTTTATGTGGTGTTTAGATTACTTGATTATGCAATGGTTTTGTCTTAGTATTATATATGTCGATGTTATGATTCTATGATGTTAATTGGATTCAGTATTACATTATGATGTAGTAGATAAGTAATCATGTTATCATATGATCAGTTAGTTTAGAAATGTTTTTGATAAAAGGGGGATAAACGGGTTTTACAGGGACCCGAAACCGCAGAGTATCATTACAAACAAAGACCACAAAAGAGGCCCAAAAGACAAAAAGGCTGCCAGAAAGAAATAAACCAGCTAAAACAGACAGCCATGAAAAACCACAAAAAAATGTTATCATATGATCAGTTAGTTTAGAAATGTTATCTCATCATTGATATTGTAATTGTTAGTATAGCTTAGGTGAGAGGACAGTGTAGCACCACTCGTTTACAAGTGCCCTACTACACTGCAATTCCTTTTCACGGTATGATATTTTCGATTATATATATATATATATACATGTGTTACTTGACGGTTATTTGTATGCAGGATTTGTAGGAATAAGTCTCGATTCCACCTGCTTCGGTAGGACAGGGCAAGCATTAAATTTACCCAACGGGTAAAATGTTGAAAAAGGGAGTTGATTTGGAAGTGTCCCCGTCCCAAGTCTGTCGTCCTGTTGTGAATTGTTGTGTCATGATTAAGGTTTTTGGTCCTTGTCGTTATGAAGTTTGATTGTTGAATATTTATTTTATTTATGATTAGTGTTTATTTAATTAATCTTATTTTATAAGATAATTAATTAATATTGTCTTGTTACTTGATTTAATTATGAGTTAGTAAAATGTTAAATTTAAATATATTGTAAATTAAAAAGTTATCTAATTAATTAAGAATGTAAGAAATTAATTTAAATGAATATTGATGATGATAATTAAATATTATCTTTTTCTTAATATTAAATTAGAAAATCTTGTGTGGATAATATCTTGAGAAGATAATTAAATTTTAATTAAAATTGTAGATAAGGGTGTGCTTTTAAAAGCTAGAAAAAGGACCAATGAGAAAGGAGGGTTTTTGAGGAAATTTAAGCTAAAGAGATTTATTGATTTTGATTTATTATTTTTATGGGAGAGTTTTTCACACAGAGAGGATTTTTTTGTTGTTTTGGTCTGTAAAAGAAAAGGAAAAGAAAAATAGTTTTATGTGTTTTCTAGGTAAAAGAATTATGGTTGAAGAAAAGATAGATTCAGAAGAGAGCTAAAGACATGAATTTGAGAAGCTACAAAGGGGTTCCACGTTCGAAAGAAGATTACTGTGCTGGATTCTTCATCAAACGAAGGACTCCAGGTTCTTCTAAATTATTATTTCTTTTAGTTTATTGTTTTGTAAACAAACCTTGGTTGATGTGTTTCATTTGAAAATTAATTACTCCATGTTTGTGAGAGAGGATTCTATAGTTGGAAATTGGTTGCTATAGACTTTTGAAATTGTCTGTTGAAAACTATAGTAAAATCCTTCAAAATTTATTCAATAAAATTTGTTTGTGAAAATTACTAGTTGGAAAGAAAATCAATTTGTTATTATGTTGAAATTACCTTGAAAAGAAAATTCTTTTTGTTATTGTTTGAATTTGTATGCCCAGATCTATAGTGGATCTATTAGGAAAACAATTTATTCATATGATTTGTGTTGAACTTCTGTATATATATATTCGATTCTTTTTAAATATATATATATATATATATATAAATAAAATTATACATATTTCGAATTTTGAAATGTATGTATTGAATTAAACTATGCATTGTAATTGTGTTCATTTCAAAATTATTTCGTATTTCGTTTCGAACGAAATACATGGGAAAAGAATTATATTATAAAATATTTTATTTAAAATTAAATATTTTAAAAAAAAATTAATTGGGGGTGGGAATGGTCGGCCGAAGTCGTACCATCCCCACATCCCCGTGGTACTGCTTCGCACAGTCACCACTGATTGCACATAATAGCCGCAACCAGTGGGGACTGTGGCCTCCCCATGGGGAGTACGCAGTACCTGCGTATTGCGGCCTCCCCACGAGGGGGGTACGCAGTACCGTGGCTGCATTTTTTTTTATTAAAGTTTTTTTTTATTTTGAAAATTTAATTTAATTTAATTTAATTTAATTCATTTTTTAAAGTTTGTTTTTAATTCAAATTTTTAAATATATAAATATATATATAGTTGTATGTGTATATATATATATTAATGTTAATTTAAATATTAATATTAATATATGTATATATATGTGTGTATATATATATATTTATATATTACATATATATAGATAAATGTTGCTATGAATTCATAGCAAGTTAAATTATTTTGTTATTCAAGATCTAAATATATGTTTAGATATATATGTTTATATGAAAATAATAGTGTTCTTTTTTGTATGCTGTGCTATGGAGACAAGTATATAAATTTGTTAGACTATAGTGTCTTTGTGCCAATCAGAAATAAATTAGGTATTTTAAATAAAATGGAGATTCTTGAGTAATTGATTATTTAATTGTTGGAGTTATTATGTATTGGAAATGTGTAATATAGCATTGATTAAATGTAATTGTTAGTCTTGAGATTATTCGTTAAGTCTATTATGGTATTCTCTTCATTGTTTTATTTGTGTCGGATGGGAAAACCCTAGATTTATCTTATCTTTCATAGGAGCTTAAGTTATTGTTAAGGGTTTCCAAAGGTGGGATACTGATGTTAGTTGTGATCTCGTATTTTGATGTTTGGCCTATGTTTGACCATGGTTGTGAATTAGTTTGCACTTGGATTGTATCGTGTTGTGGATGTGTTCATATGTGTTGGCAAGATGGTTATTCCTCGTGAGGGATCCAGTTGATTGGTTTAGTGTTCTTGTTACTACAATCCATTTGTGTTGGGTATTTTGTGCTTGAGTGTCTAGAGAGAGTGGCTCTAGTGGGGGCCAGCGCACAAAGGGGCTATCAAGGTAACCCACGTAGAGTTAGTTTAATCAGTGATAACCTAATTAATAAATCATGGGTTGGGATTAAACATTAAATAAGATAATTGTGATGCCTCGTCCACCTGTTAGTGCTATCACAGACTAAAGGGGACCAAGAAGGCCGTGGTTGGCAAGATCATTGCCTTGTCTTCACGAAAGGTTAATGATTCCGCATGAGTAACCCTATGGAGCGACACCTTGAAATAGGCTGTCAGGAGAACCATAGATGGAGGCGGCACCTTGAACTAGGTTGTCAGGATAATCCATATATAGATGGAGGCGACACCTTGTCATAGGTTGTCTAGATAATTCATGTTAAGCCATGCGATGACACTCTCCTCTAACATTCCATTTGTGCTATTTTATTAAAGTCCTCTAGAAGTAGTTTTTTGATATTTTATCTTGAAACTTATTGATGATGTGTTTATATGAGTTACTGTTGTATCATCTGTAAAGTGATTTAATGTTATGTTTCAAAAGTGGTCTGTTGTTATGTCTTTTGGTGATTTATTGTGGTTTAGTTTCTATGTGGTCTTTTGATGTTATGTTATTTGGTATGGAGTTAGTCTTGTGATTTGTTGATGTGCTTGGTTGGGGATCCTTCCTTGTTAACTCCCAGCACGGGGGTGGTTGGGTGGAACATGCTTCGCACCCCGTTGGGTTCCCTTTGGTTGTAGTTGTATCTTTTATTGTAGGGTTTTGGCAGATGTTGTTGATCCAGTGTTCTTATGTACCAAATGTATGTACATACTTCTAATGTAATTTAATTATTGATGTATCATCTCCCACGTGTGTTGGGAAGACCTTGATGTAATTTGTTTATATGTTCATCGTGTTGTATTATCATATTGATGTAATGTATATTCAGGCCATGTAATCATTCATGAACTATGATTTGTAATTGCTAATTATGATATGTTGTATCTGCGGGATATATATATATATATATATATATATATATATATATATATATATATATATATATATATTATTATCCTTATGATTAATTCATTTGTGTTTTGCATATATGGTTTAATATGGATTACTTTTATTAATATGGTTATTGTTAATGAATGTTTTAAATGGTGATGTGAGAATGAATGGTTTTACGCAATTGTTTAATCTATTGTCTTTCTTATGGGTTAGTATAGTAATGCCACCTCGTGTACCCCAAGGGATTTAGTTGCGCAACTTAGAACATTGTAATGTTGGAATACTTAAATACATTTAATATGTTTTTTTTTTTTAATAAATTTTGTTGCGGTTTCATTTGTTCCTTTGGGGTTTGTGCGGCGAGGCATTACACGGAATAAATCAAACATCAAAAATCTCATTTGAACCCATATTCCCATTTTGATGATTGTAGAGTAGTGGGAAGAAGCATTGCAATAGTCATTGGACCAAGACCACAAGGTAGAGGATTAATTGTTGAAGCTATTCTTGAAACCTCTTCATAGGAAACATGACTGACTAATTTTGGTATTCTCTTTTAGCACTAGGATCTAGCAAAAGTGGAAGCAATAGTTTTAATTTGCTATATATTAACCATCTTTTACTTACGATTTTTTTTTGAAAAAGGAAGTTAGGAGGTGCCATACCTCTACTGCATTTAAGCCAAGATCAACTAGTACTACACCAGGTTTTAGCTAATGACCACGAACCAAATTTGGCACACTTGTTGTAGCAACAAGAATACCTACTTCATGAGTAAAATCTACATAGAAAATTCTTTCTATTTTGAGTAGTTATCTAGTCTACATTTTTTTTTTGGAAACATGGTTTAAAACTTTAAGTTAATACTTAAATAAAGATAGTCTACTATGCTTCAAATTTTAGAGCTATTCAATAGAATATGGCCCATATTCTAACATGTCAAAAACATTTTAAAGAAGAGATAATGTAGTCCACCCTTAATTATCAATGTGTATTTATTTATAGACTAAACATCTTTACTTATAAATTTATAGATATGTATTTTTCCAAATAAATTTTGTCCTTATACCAAGCAATCTGAAAATCAACTAAGCATTGTTCATTTATCAATATTTGTCGACCATTTTGAAGTTGAGATACCTTATAAGAATTTGGGTGTGTTATCCTTTTCAAACCCAAATCTTCTACTGTCTCATTGGAAATTAGATTGTTTGTAACACAATTTAACTACTTGTGAGATTTTTTTCATCCCAAGTTTTTGCAAGCAAAACTCAACAAGTTTCTAATGAGCACAAATATGAATGGATGCCCTCTATCAATATTTATCATTGCCTCTTTCTAATTAATGTTGATGGCTATTTTCTTTCAAGTATTGATCAAACCTCATATAATATACATGAATTACAAGCAAGAAACCACTAAAGGTTAGCATGGGAAAGCAAGGTGTTCTAGCTGGTCAATGGATTGTTGTTCAAGCTGGGGCCCAAGTATTAAAGTGTGTGGCACAGTAAGAGATTGGGAATGTACTTCAACAGGCACATGGGAATCTTATTGGAGTCCATTGGAACTTCAAGTTCATTCCGTAACATGCAATGTACTCTTAGCAAGTCTATGGTGGCCTCGATGCCAAAGAATAGGTAACGAAATATTGAATTGGAAAACCATTATAACAAGAATTTATGCCCCTTTGGCCATCCCAACCATAAGAAATATTTGAAATATGAGGATTGAACTTCATTTTCCCATTAAATTTTATCCAGACACATCAGTGTAAATGCATTGTGTTCGCCACTAAAGTATGTGACTAAGTGAGCCCAAGTAAGGGCCATGTAAAACAATGGAAAGGAAAAATTGAGGCCACAAACAAAGTCCTCATTTTAGTCATAACATGTGGATTCTCTTGGTTTGATTAAAGATTCTATGATCCTTGTTGTTCTTAAATACAACCCACTTCCCATCCCCATTCCCCCTAGTGTCATGGATACCAAGACCAAACACTTGTCTATGAGAATACTATTACCATCACTTAGTTCAATCAAGCTTGGATGAGAGGAATTTTAATGAAAAATGGATGAATGTCAAGGATCTTATTCAAATGAACTTAAACTAGATGTTGATGACTTCTCTATCTTGAAAGATCACAGTACTAACTTTATGTTCAAACCTCATACTTTCTTTCCTGGGATTTCCTCTACTTCCCCCAAAATGATGGTCATGGTGTCACTATGGCCTCTTGGGGTTATAATTGTCTACAAAAATATAAGGATGAGATTAAAGAAATTGTCTGTAAACAACAAAAGAAGGTTAGGGTTTTGTCTTCTAAGAATGAGTAATGAGAAACTTCTCTATAGAATTACTATTCTCCTGAATATTTTCCTAAGTTTGATGACTTCAAACTGGATGTTGATAGCCTACAACAAATTTATGACCTTGTGTCTATGACATATGTAACTGGGGTAATCATGCAATAGAAATTTTGCACAACCTCAACCTACATTGAAACAAGACTAATTCCCAAATTTAAAATGCAATGATTTAAATTGATTTCCACAGATTAATTCTAAAAATTTTATGCACAAATGTAAATATAATAAACTAATCAACAATTGCATCCAAATACATTCAATCATGCCGTTAATAAATTATCTGTTCAATAAACTCAAGGATTTAAAACACTTCATTGCTTAGACAATTTATAAAGCATTAATACTTATCTTTTTGAAAGGTGTAGAGGAAATCCCTAATTATTACTGGAATGGTCCTTGGTTCAGCCTCTTCCGTCTGTGAGTAGTCTGGGAGGAAAATGGACTTTTTCGCTCTACACGAGTGTTGGTTCCACCGGAACAATGCTCAACACTCGTGCCACAAACCATGCCCTGGCCAAGACCATCCTGAGTGCACGCACTGTACCCCAGGTTGGACACCCACTGTAAGAGTGCCCCTTCTCCATCCTACTCACAGCCTGCTAACCTGGAACCCTATTCCCGCAATGTGCTCTACTTGATTTTCCTTTATTTTCTCTTTTCCTCATGTTACCTTCCAAGTCTCACATGAATTCTTATATAAGCCTTAAGGGGTGGTTTCCAAACCATCACACCCTTTCACAAAGGCTGCATTTAATTATTTAAATAAATAATTATGTTTTTACCTTCTTAGGAGAGTTTTTACATATATTCTTTATTAATATCTCTTTTAATCAAAGGATCATAATATCCTTTGTTCTCCCTTTAATTTTAAAGGATTATTTCATAAATTTCTTTTCTCTTGGGGAAAAAGTCACATAACAATTCTCCCCTTTTAAATTAGTTGCTGTCCTCAATAGCACAAGAGATGCATCTACATCACAACTCAAAAAAAACATAATCAATAATTAAAGAAGCTGATATTGAATATAAGTATTCTTCATAATATTTATATATATTTACTTCATCCATATCCTTTAATTCATAGATATATCACTTTTTCAATTGTATTTGAAGTTAACAAGTAATTACGAGAAAATCTTTTTTTTTTTTTCAATGACAGGAGCTATACATACAAACATCTTAGGAATTTACAATCAAACAAACTAATGGTATTTTATGTTTTTACTCACATATATTACAACCTTATCAATTTTCTCTCATGCAACCAATTTTCTTTAATATAGATATTTTAATCACTTACATGTAACTTCAACATTAAATTCACAAAATTATTATCATGTGTTGATATAACACTTACCTAGTAAATGACATGAATATCCCATACTATGTAGTCACTCACCATTGAACTACATATAATATATATACTCAAAATATATTCTAAGATGATAATCATGCATTCTGGACTACATGAGTATCCTCTTTTCCTATATGCCAAGTATAATTGAATGAAAACAAGTTTCCCCAAAAAGAGTTTATATATTATTTATGGTAATCTTTCTAGGCATCTTAACATGAATAGAAAAATAGTAAATTATTAACATGGATAGAGTACTTCATAGAGAAACATTAGAACTAATCTTTCATCTAATGTAACCAAAGTGCACCCATCTGGAATAAAACTAGAATGCACTTGATATTTGTACGTAGCCCCCCTTATTATTTTTGACACATCAAGGCCCATGCTCCATGAGACAAGAATCATTCAAGGCTATATTAAGTGGGAAAATCTATATTAAGATACTACTTGACAATATATAAATTTGAAGACTTACTTGTTATTAAATATTATGTAGGAACACCTTACATGTCCTTATGATTAAAATATGTATACACATGTTTACGTGATGAGATAAGGGTGGGTATATCACCACAAAGCCCTTGAAGGAAAGAGTTAGGATTAAAATTATTATTCCCATAATTAATTCTAAAGTGAATTATTACATCATTTATCTTATGAAGAGTTTTTGTAAAGAATGGGAAAATCACTAAAGTAGGATTTTACTACTCTTTCACAACTTCTATGTTGAAATATGAGCCATAATATTAGTATCATAGAATCCACAATCTTCAATACTAAGTTAGATATTGAAAGTATTGTTTAATTCTTAAAAATATCATGTTCAATCTATTTAAATTCATAATCTTCAAGGAATGGTACATTAGAACATCAAGAACCTACTGGGTATAGGTAGGAGATCACTATGAGCCCACTTCTATGGCACAACGTCATGATTAGTCTAGATATAAAAAATTCAATTAAGTCCATTATAAGATGACTTATGACCCAAAGGTTCATAATGTATATTAAGTAAGATTCATTCTAGGATGAGTTATATAATAGTCATCTTCATGTGAACTATCATGGTGCTTACTTACAGTATGTTTATATAAAATGGTCAAAATACACAATGTGGATTTAACTAGACACTAATCGACTAGTACTATTTTTCACTTTTATGTCTAAATTATCATAGTTACAACTAACCCTTCCAAAATTCCATAGGGAATAATTTCATACTATTTAAGCTCAAGAAACACTATAGTATTCTAAAATGATACAACCATATATCTATTATGATTTAATATAGTGTAGATCAAGTTTAGGTGTTAATTTTAAGGTTATGTGCTATTTCATGAAAAATAATTCAGGAGGACTTATTCCAGTATAATGTGACAACTCATAGTTGTCAATCTAACCCACATATATCCAATATACGTATACATAACCATTGTCATACCATGAAAGAGCAATGACTATTTTTAAAAATTGGAGGTGATTTCTCCCCTTGTAAAAATTTGACATGTCCCCATGTTTGACCCTAAAAGATACTATTTGGTTTCATATCTCATAAGATTATTCTCATGAAATTATTCCAAACATAGTGTTGTTTTTCTAAGTTTAAGATGTGAATCGAAGGACTTGTGGGTTATGGCCCACAATTAAATATGTCTATGTGTTCATTTTAACTAGACGTAACAAGCATAGTAAAACCATTTTCTAAATATACAATTTTTTCTATTTCAAATATTAAATCACTAACTCTTATTGTAATAATAATATTGATTTAGATGTTCATCGAACTACCCTCATGTTGGGACCTAAGTTCCATAAGGATTATTGAGTCATGTCTTTGATATTTAATGACAATCTAATAGTTTATTTCATCATCCACTATCCATCTCATAATTAATTCCCCAACTAGACTCATATTTCTAGTCTTTGAGTTCCAAGTGAATATCATATTATCTAAAAAAAAAAGGCCCCAACACAGCTTTAATTCGATCAATATATAGAACATATTTGTAACTGACCCTTATATTGCACTAAGAAATTAAGTATAAGAGATCTCGAACCGAAAAACTAAGACACATCAACTCTTGTTAATGTAAATAAATAAAATCTCAACAAAAGGTAGACTAAAATATTTTGGTAACGAACTCAACATAAGAATATTATAATGTAACGAACTCACTGTTTGGATCACCTAATGAAGGATTACATCCTCGTTGGACTAATATCAAGGATTGACAAAACCAATACAATATTGTAATGCACGACCATATGATGTATTTGGAAAAAATTACCTATACACAACACTTCCAATACACCCAACAACAATAGCAGGCTACAAATATAGCTGAGACAGAGGCCCACATGGATTCTTATTATCCATAATTAATCTAAATGCAAATCCCAGATGGAACTGGACCAAATAGAGCTAATTTAATTATTTGTAAAAGTGAAATAAATGAAAACATTCTCCTCTTAATATTCTTAATCAAAACAAAACTAGAGAATTCTTCAACGAGGTTGTATCCAATAACCTGGAAGAGGATTGTTATGAGACTTTTGTAACTTTGATTCATTTAGTAACGCAACCAATGCCTTTCCTGCTTTAGAAAGCACATGATCACCAGATATAGCAAAGAGAGAAGCGGCAGCATGTTATGGCTTATGTGTTGTTTCTAACTCAAAGGTTTTGCTATATCAACACAATACTATCAGATTCCGATTACTGCGAGGAGACCAACACCTTCTATCCTTGCACTGTGGGAGAGAGTTACCATGGGCGCAGTCCAATACAATTAACTTGGAACTTCCACTATGGACCCACTAGAGAGTACCTTAAATTGGACTTACTGAACAAACCTGAACTTGCGTCTACAAATTCCACAATCTCTTTCTAGGTTGCTCTCTGGTTCTTGATTCAGGTATATGCATAGCTTGGCCCCATGTGTTACAAGGGAAGGCCAACGATTCTACAGGTGGAAGAAAATAACATTTTCTTTTCTTGTCTTCTTTTACTTCCATCCCCTTAAGAGGTTAAAACTATAAAGTTTGAGCAAGTAGGTCTACATCTGTATTTGGTAAGGAGAGTTTTGTGCTCAGATTTCTTTCCAAATTTTATACTTTTCAACATAAGAAACTCTCCTATTTATTGTCCCAGAAAAAAAAAATGCAATTGTATGTTATTTTAGAGATTCATCAACTACAGATTTACATCCAACCGAAAAGAGTAAAGCCTTAATCTATATAATTCTGTAACCTTCTGCCAAGTGTTTTTAAACTATGTTGCACTTTAACATGATCTAAAAAAAAAACTTCAGTCCTTATTTATTTACCTACAGAGTTATATATATGACTATTGTATGTTTTTATTTCAACAACTATGTTTAAGCTTTCAATGACTACTGCATGTTCAAGATGCTGGAACAGATCATGGGGGGTTTCTCCTGATAGTTCTCTCTACAATCTGCCTGTCGTAAAAACTAAGTATTTTTCAGATATATATGCAATGAGTTTTCTAAAACCCTTTCTATGTTGTAATCCATGTATGCCGTGAGTTTGAGGGTTGTATTCCTTCGTTATACCAATAACTATTCCAACGAAAACGCCATGTATAAGTGTTGAGTCAAGATTTCACACGACCCTTTTTAAAACTACTGGTTGCAATTTCAAATTTGCAGGCTATGAGAGAATTGTCTAAATTTGCACAGCCCCTTTTAAAAAGAACTACCAATTGCGAAAGAATTATCTGAGGATTTTTTGTGAAAGAATTTTACTCACTCTAAATTTAATATTGATTATTTTCAGGGTAAAATATTGCTTAATGTAATTTATGGGGGTTTAAGTAAAAAATTTGTAACTCCGTAAATTCAATATACTTTGCTTTGAGTGAAAAATTTAACTCTTAGGTGAAAGATAAATATTTTATGAAATTCTAAGTTGATTTATTTAAATGAAATACACCACATATAAGTTCTTTTTTTTTTTTTAATAGACGTCTTTGAAATAATTTATTTATTTTAGACTACTTATTTTTTATTTATTTTGCAGATAGTCTTTCAAATAATTAATTTATTTTAGACTATTTATGTTTTATTTATTTTGCAGAAAAATAAATGCAACTACTATAATGTCTTAATTAATATATTTAAATGCAACCAAGTAATTGGATTGGTAGGCTCTGATACCAAATGAAACGAGACTAATTCCCAAATTTAAAATGCAATGATTTAAATTGATTTCCATAGATTAATTCTAAAATTTTTATGCACAAATTTAAATATAATATTTAAAGCTTAATTAAAGACGTTGAAATTTAATTGCATATAATAAATTGATCAACAATTGCATCCAAATACATTCAATCATGCCGTCAATAAATTATCAGTTCAATAAACTCATGGATTTAAAACACTTCATTGCTTAGACAATTTATAAAGCATTAATACTTATCTTTTTGAGAGGTGTAGAGGAAATCCCCAATTATTACTGGAATGGTCCTTGGTTTAGCCTCTTCCGTTGTGAGTAGTTTGGGAGGAAAACAGACTTTTCCACTCTACATGAGTGCTGGTTCCACTGGAACAATGCTCAACACTCTGCCACAAACCATGCCCTGGCCAGGACCATCCTGAGTGCACACACTGTACCCCAAGTTGGAAACCCACTGTAGGAGTGCCCCTTCTCCGTCCTACTCACAACCTGCTAACCTGGAACCCTATTTCCGCAATGTGCTCTACTTGATTTTCTTTTTTTTCTCTTTTCGTCGTGTTACCTTCCAAGTCTCACATGAATGCTTATATAAGCCTTAAGGGGTGGTTTCCAAACCACCACACCCTTTCACAAAGGCTGCATTTAATTATTTAAATAAATAATTATGTTTTTACCTTCTTAGGAGAGTTTTTACATATATTCTTTATTAATATCTCTTTTAATCAAAGGATCATAATATCCTTTGTTCTCCCTTTAATTTTAAAGGATTATTTCATAAATTTCTTTTCTCTTGGGGAAAAAGTCACATAACATACATTTGGTTAATTATCCTTTTATGTAAGGTAAGGTTTGTGATGAAGGTCCATGGTTAAGGGATGATGTTGTAAAGAATCTTATGATGGAACTTAGCATGCAATGTGGCATTAGATTTATTCCAACTTGACAAATAGGCTTGGAACCTTGTGATTTTTATATCTTCTTGTAGTGTGATTAATCTTGCAAGAGGGTGCACCCATTATGACCAACATTTAAATATGGAATCCTTAGATAGTTTTATAGCAGGAGTTTTGTTTTAAATAGAAATCAGGCTATTGGGTTTGGCTGAAAAACTCAAAATTTTGGATGTTCCTTCAATTTATTGGAAGGCTAGTAAACTCATACTCTAATCTTATATTTAACCAAAATATTAAAGAAACTTGAAACTAAGTTTAAAGTTTCAATAAATGGCATATATGAGAGCCAAATCATGCAATGAGACTATAAATCACTTTATCTAAGGGGAAAATGAATGAGGGTAGAATCAAGCTAGCTCCATATTTTCAGACTCTCCTTATTTATTTTTCTTATATCAACAAAAACCAAACTTAAGCAAAAATTCTAAGAGGTAAAAACAAATAAAAGTAGAGATCCCTGTAATAATGACTAATGTTGTTATTTACAATATTCAATCTATTGTGTCTACAATGAACTTACAAAATATGAAGTGCAATCAGACAACCAATTTGGAAAAGGTATACAATCATTAGTTATGAGAAATACCCAATTTCTCAGGAAGTTCCAGCCAAAATGTGCAAGAATAGTACTATTTTTATTTGTTGTAATTAATTATTTGATTATAAAAAATATCACGACTAATTATTTAATTAAAAATTTAAAATAATTATTAAATAAGATGTGGTTATAATATAATTGATTAAAACATCTATAGTTTTTGATAAAAGAGGTAAAACGGGTTTTACAGGGACTTGAAACCACAACGTTTACAATACATAAAAGAGGACACAAAAGTCCAACCAAAAAGACTAGCTGCTCGAGAAAAGATCAACAGCAACCAAACGAAAAAGACCAGAAAGGTCAAACCAAAAGAAACAACAAAGTAAGCACCAAAAATCCCAGCCGTTAATTCAGAGTCTTAAGGACAGACTCCGTCTCCGCCTCCAGATTCTGCATATCATTGACCCCCTTTTTTAAAATTTGAATCATCTTCGAAGTAGGGGGACCTTGCGCTTCAGATTGGCTCTGGTTCTTTTGGAAATGCCCGCATCCGTATCCTGGCTTTTGTCCTCTGTTTCCTCAAGATCCACCACCAGAGATCCCTGCTGTGCTTTATCAAGCTTTTCAGTCATCGCGTTAATGATAATGGCATTGTGTCTTACCATTTGGTAGTTTTGCTAGAACAGTTTTGATGGTATTCCTTATGTTCTCGACCTTGGAGTCTATATTTCTGTTACTGTGATCCACATCTTTCTTTCCAATCTCTGCCATCTTAGCACCCAGCTCTTCAATCTTGCTTTGAAGGGCCCAATTTTTTATTTTCAACTCATTAATTTCAATGAAAGTTCATTCCAAGAGTTTGAAGTGGGACTCAGAATTGGTTTTGGCAAGGTTCAGAACATCCAAAGAGGGCTCTTTTTTAGTTTTAGGACTAGTTTTCTCAGTGTTGGGAATAATAGGGGAGTCATCATTAGCATGTTTATCCAGCAGAGGTTCAGTGCAAAGTTCAATTTTGTTGGCATCAGACTCCTCCGACTCAAAGGATTCTTCAGAATAGGAAATAAGGCTTTTGGCCTGGGGTTTCTTATCAATAGAAATATTCTTAAGGGAGGGGCTATCAAGCTCAAGCTCAGCATGGGTTTTGCCAGAAAGGGAAGTAGGGTTTTTGTTCCCAGAAGGGACAACGTGCAAGCTAAGGATTTTTCTAGCCAGACTAGAGGTAGGCAGATACTCTGAGCCACTGGGCTCAGTGTCGTCAGTCTCAAAATCAGGGATAGTATCCAAGATAGCGTCGACAGGCATTTTTTGGAAATGGTCAACAATCAGCCAAATTAACCCAGTGTGTAGGATGGGGAATCTTTTAGGGTTTTTCTTATTATCCTCCAATCTTTTCTTCAAGGAACATAAAAGATAATAGGGGAGAGAGACCCTAACCTTGTATCGAAAGTGGTTGAGAAGAGCAAAGTGGTAGTCATAGACTTTGGTGAAGTGCCCATCCACCGTAATGTACTCCATGATAACCCGCAAAACCTTTCTCCAAATTTATGGTGTCTGCGTCAAAGTAGCTATTTTCAATTTTAACCAGACTTAGCCTTTCTTTGTCCTTTTTAGGAAATATGATCATAGCTTCATCAGAAAAAGCCCTGTCCCTGAAGAACTTCTTCCCTTCAGTAGATAATCCTGTAACATCATCAATAAGATTTTTGCTGAGCTCCACATTCCTAGAAAACAGGGTCAAGTTTCCATTATTCCAATTTTTAACAAAGAGGTTTGTAGCCTCCTGGTTAGAGCCATGGAGCTTCTCCAGGAAAGGAAGCAACCCTATGCTTTTAACCTTATTCCAAGCCTTGGCATTTTTCATGTGTGTATCATAGTTGTCTGACTCAATTCGCTTTCTGTCTCCTCTCATTTTAGCCGACACTGTGGGGTAGACCCAGTCGAAAGCTTTACTAAAATTGGCCTTACCAAATCTAAGAACCCACAATGTGTGCAGAGCTTTCTTGCAAGTTAAGCCACTAGGCTTGGTCCCATGCACTTTAATGATTGTGATGTGAAAGATTCAACCTGTCCACATTAAAGGGATAACACGTTGCTTTTCCATGTGATTTATCATAATTTAATAGGGCGCAAACATTAGAGTTTAGGTCGCTTATATTAAGCCAGGTGTGCACATCTTTACTCCTAACTCCTTCATTAGCGAAAAAATCCGCAACAACATTGGCTTCTCTATAAGCATGCAATATTTTAACTTTATCAAATTTAGTCAAAGTCAATATGGCATCCTCAACCCACGATTTAATGGTCCATGAGGGAGGAGACTTGCCACAGAGGCAATCTATTATGTTTTTGGAATCTCCTTCAAGCCACAGATTTTTAATGTTAAGACTTTGGGCTAAATTTATGATGTGAAAAGCTCCAGCAGCCTCCGCCAGATGATTTGTTTGGGAACCAAGAGGAGAGGCAATCGCTCCAATGTAATTGCCAAAGGAATCTCTTATCACTCCACCATAGCCCACCACCCTCGGATTACCTTTAGCTGCACCATCAAAGTTAGCTTTGATCCAACCGTTTGGCGGAAAAGACCAGCAAACACCCTCTCTATCCTTCTTGGCCTTCATAGTGGTTCTAGACAATTCTAGACTTATGTTCCAATCCTTAGCAACAATTAGGTTATAGGACGAATGCTCCACTTTCATGGGCATGTTGTCCTTCTGAACCAAGGCATTGAAATTTTCCTTCAAGAATCTAAATTTTTTATCAAAGACAATATCCACAGAGGCTTCTTTACCCCTATAAATTCTATTGTTGCGTTCTTTCCAGAGGCCCCAAGCAACATAAGGGAAGGATAAATCCCAAAAAAGGCTGAGCATAGGATTTCTTGTTGGGGCTTTCCATTGAGTGAAGAAGTCTTCAATGGACGAAGGGAAAACCCAAGGAAGGTGTCATAACCTGATAATTTTTTCCCAGATAGAAGCAACAAAAGAGCAATGAAGGAATAAATGACGCACAGATTCAACCTCCATCTTACAAAGAAAGCATCTATTAGGAATTTGAAATCCGCGTTTACATAGGTTATCAATTGTGAGTACCTTGTTTTGGAGAAGGAGATTAAAACATCTATAGTTATTTTTATAATTATTTTGAATTTTAAAATAATAATTAATAAATTAGAATTATCTTTATATATTTTAACCCTAAAGTTAAATAATTATATAATTCTAATTCTAATTCTTACTAAAATATTTTATTGTATTTTAGTGAACTATAACCCTAATCATAATTTAATTAAAAAATATATTATTATAATTGTAAATTAATCTATATAATTATAATTATAATAAACTTAATTCTAAACCTAATTCTTAATTATTAATATTTTTAAATTAGATTATTTTGATTATATTTATGTAATATTAATTATAACACTCACCTTAATAAACATTTTTTAGCATTATTATTGCACACCCTACAATTATATGGAAATCAACTTAACTAAAATACTTAAGGTGTATCATAAATTTTTGCTAATACATTATGCAAATTTATGTATTAAAGAAAACAAATATTTTAATTGGTGTATCATTTTCATTAGTTGAATGAAGTTCTCCTACAAATCCTCCTTAACCCTCCTTATTTGATTTTGTTCGGAATAATTTTAGGTTCACTTTTCAAGAAATGAGGGAAAAAATTCAAAAATTAAAAAAGTAAAAAATCAAACATTTTACTTTAAGAAAAATTAATAAAGAAGCCCAAGGTTTACGATTTCCTCCATTTTCACCAATGGTTCAATTTTTTGACCGTTAGGGGAGCCTACAAAATTAGCAGTCAGAATATCCTTTCCTCCTAGGTCCACCAGAATTTTGTTTCCAGAATCTGCCTCTTCTGGATCAGCCTCACCTTTCTTCTTACTCGAAACATGTAAGGAAGTAAAGGTGCGTGAAATTACTTCCTACGCTAATCTTGAGAGGACGATTATGCAAATTCAACTAACTATTATAGAGATTTCAATGGACAAATAAACATGCATAAATAAAATATCACAATAAACACATAACACAGTAATTACCGTGGGGAAACCCTTCTGGGAGAAAAACCCCACCCTCCAAAACCTGCACAATGTATTATCAAATCAAGAAGATTACAATACACTTGCAATGCAAGTTCTTACAGGAGTGCATCACCACAACTCAAACTCGGACTCGGAGAGACTCCTTCTAGCACCCAGTCTTGCAAACTGAACTCGATGATTCAAACACCTCCCCAAGCCCTCCTTTTATAGTGATTTACAACCTGGAAACCATTTGTGGTTTTACAAAACCATGGGCCAAAACCATGGGCAAAACAACCATGCCACATGTTACCCACTTGTCATTTGTAACTCCAAGATCGAAAAACAACCAAGTTAAAATAGCATTTTCGTCCATAATTTTGTCCTCTAGTTTAGACCCCCATAAAAGTTATACAATGAGTTGTTTATATTCTAAAAATAGCCCTCCTATATTCTACTAGGGACAAGGCACATTTTTTAACAACTCATACACCTTTTTCCAACACATAAACATGTGGAGAATTACCACAAACAAATTCTAGAATTTTTTGGAAAAATCTTGCAAGGTTGAGACACAATTCTCAACAAAACAAGCACTGATCCCACCTGCGATTTATCAGAACCTGCTCTGCCTCCATCTCCAATGCCTAATTTTTCAAAATCCTTCTTTTCTCGCTCATTCCCGTGCTTGTGCTCCACCATTCCTAAATGATATTTATTTTAATCTTATGTTAATTATAAAGAAAAAATCCCACCTACGATTTATCAGAACCTGCTCTGCCTCCATCTCCAACGCCTGATTTTTCAAAATCCTTCTTTTCCCGCTCATTCCCGCACTTGTGCTCCACCATTCCTAAATGATATTTATTTTAATCTTATGTTAATTATAAATAAAAAAATTAATTAAGAATTTAAAGATGATGTAAAATCACGAGTTCTTAAATATTCTATTAGATTCAAGCTATGACTTTCTAATTAAAAAAAAAAAAATCTCTTTTCCAAAAAGAAAAATATTTCTACCAAGGGGGTTTGATCCAACCCTCTTTCATCAATTTCTCTTTATATGAAACCCCACTAGAGTTAACTCATTAAGCTTTCATAAATATTTGATTCCATGGAAAATTTGGGATGTCCTTGAATTGGGATATAGTATTGTGCTATCACCCATAAATGTATATCTATATTTTTAGTTTCCAGATATTACTTTCTAAAGTAAAAATATCCCACAATTTGACTATTTCCCATTAAAAAGGGTATCAAAAAGTTTAAATTACATCTAGGTTCATGCATTTAGATTTATCAATAAAAGACACTTAGCAACATGAACATACAATTAATAAATCACAAAATATAAAAAAAACTACAAAAGTATTTTTCCTCTCATAAAATTAATCAATAATCATCATTTTTTAGTATCAAACATTAGTAGTAATTGAAACAATCAACTATAAACATGCATTTAGACCACAAATAAAAGCTCACTACAATGACATCTATTAATCATGGTCACCCATATGTTTCTATAAAAAATCATTGTATTCATTGATCAACTTATTGTACATCATTAACACAACCTACATCATAAACAAGATCTAGAAACACTTTAAATTGTTATTTTAAAAGTGCACTAGGACTAATATGTCAGACTGGCTGATTTAGTCCTAGTTTAGGGTTTCTAGGCAGAATCTACAATTTCTTGGTGACTGATCATAATCCACTAAAAAATGGTAAAAGAGGTATACATGGACTCATATGCCCAAGGTGGTGATTTAGTCCCATTATTAGGGTTTTTCTGACATTTTTGTAGCCTCTAGTGATCTTTTGTAGCTTTCATCTTATACAATCTTTAGGTCCAAAAATTCTGAATTCTAATCTGTAGATGAGTTTCTATGAAGATGAAAACTTCTTGACAACTTTGAAAACTTTTTCTTTAAAGGATCTTCAAGCTCCAATTCACCTAGATCCGCAAACACATATCAAGAGAGAAAAATGTTGTTGTGTTAGGGAATTGGGGCTAGCCTTGGTCAAACCCCATTTTGGTAATTAAACCTTGAAATAAAATAGAAAATCTTGAAGGAATGGTGAATGAACAAATGTAATTTTGCAACTCACCAAATCCTTGGAATAAAGACTTTAATCTTGTGTGAAATGGCTCCAATAGATATATATCTTGACTCTTGATTGTTTATATGAGATAATGTATTTGAATGCTTTCTTGAATTATGAACACGTACATTACAAATGTCAGCTCACAAAACACACATGATGCATGAAGGCTTTGACATGATGCTTGAATCTTGAATGCTACTCCAAATGCTTGATGTTTTTCTCTTGAATGCACTCTTGATCATAAATTGTTTATAGGAACTCTCTCTCACAATTTCTAGGAAAAGTTATGTGAAATAACCTTGTATTTATACTTGTTTAAGCCAAATTTCCCAAAATTACAACACTACAAGTCGACATTAGATATAGGAAAATAAAATCCCGTCAAGATTTTAATTTAAAATAGGTCCAACCGAAAGCGAGAAACATACACCAGTTAGGGCATATGAGTCCCAGTAGCTTAAACTTGGGACACAAACTTCAAGAAATGTTGAGTTCAATGTCACATTTAAGATCAGGCCTGAAGACCTAGGTGGGACCCATACGCCCAAGGTGGCATATGAGTCCCAAATCACTAGATCTAGAACACATAACACAAAAACATGAATTAAGATTGGTCATTTGTTAAATCTCAGGATTATCCTTTAGAAAAAAAACATTTAATTAGGCTTGTGGATGAAAAATATGTTGAATTAGGACATAAAGAAGCCATTTTTTAATAGGGAGGTCCCAAACAAGTGTGAAAATGTAAAGGGATACATTTTCCTACACTACACAAGGTACTAGAGCAAAAAACCTAAAACTTAGAGCTGATTTTAAATATCAATTGTCCTAGTATTCAATCATCTAGCACCTCAAAAATGACACGAAAACCCTTATGAAAAAATATATTGCTAACTAGGGAAAGACATTGAGTACCTCATAATATAAACATAAATTACATAAAAGTTAAACTATTCATCACCAAATGTTTGCATATAATTGGTAAAATTGCCTACCCATTCAAAGTATCAGACTGGTACAATATATAGAATATCCTTTAGGAACCTTCAACCTACCCCAACCTTCTCTCTTTCTCTATCCAGTGTTGCACCTTTGATATCCATGATAAAGGGATATCATGTTGCCACCTCACTCAGAATGGAAAGAAGCTCTAGGTCATGGGCTTGGGAATGGTAAGACCCAGGGTGTAGCTTCTAGCACCTCCTCTAGCCCACCTAGTAATTTCAGTATAAAAATATTCCAAGCCATTTATGCCATCTCCACCTTTAGGATTTGTAGATCAAGGAGATTCTCCATAAAATGCAAGGAGATATAATAGTCCACTCTCTATTGATCATTTTCCAATAAGAAGTCTTGTCCCAGATTAAGTTTAGCCACATCGATCAACACGAAGTCTTGTTCTAGAATGATTCACTTCAACTGAAGCTCCATGATCATGCCAAGGAAGGCCATCTATTTATGGGATCTCACCAACCTAATGGGAGTATCCATATCACTGCAAAAAGAACTTTTCATAGTCATATGCATAATGAATTAAGCTTATACATCTTCAAAATGTCTTATGAGACAAATATTATTCTTTATTAAATGAACACCATGATGAGCGCACTAATAAACATTGGTAAACAATTGTCTCTTCAATCACCTAACAGATGATAATGGCCTTTGACCCTCTCACATGTACAACTCTTGCCTTGGTAAAAATTCCAATAATAAGTTTTGGCACAAGCTCACAATGTTATAAAATTTGGTTACCTTCCTTGATTTAATAATAGTACCTCTAAGCTAGAGTGATTAGTCATTATCTCCCATAAAAATAAGAGATTAAATGCAAGCATGATACAAAAAGGAATTACTACTACCTTTGGCTAAGAAAGTGCACTAACCTAAAAAATAACAATTAATAGGATTTAGAGAGCTTCCATAGAACACATTAAAAAAAAATCCAAGATATAGCTCATAATTAACTATGAAATCATTCATGGTCTCCCACTACTGATCTTGAAGTGAAAATTAGACCAATGATGCACACTTTAAGCTCTTATTAGTATAAGACATTCCTAGGCTTGTGGATAATGGATATGTGGAAAAATAATTTTCAAATCTCATAAAGTAAGCTTTTTGGAACCTATTCAAGGGCACAAGATGGTGGGCATGTGGTAGTATCCTGCAATGATTAAGCTGATCAAGCATCAATTCCTTGATAGCCAATATTGTAACAAAAAACTTCATTAGGTAGGACCTACAACCTTCTAGATAAGAAATGGACCAATGGTGCACCTTCTATTATCCTTCAAGCTCAAAACATTCCTAAAATTGTGTACATATGACATGTGGCACCATCAGACATCAAGAAAAATGATTATTATTTGTAGAACCTACTTTGGGGGAATGTGATGCAATGATTGTGGTATAATTAACACACAAGATTAAAACATCAACTCTACCATCCCAAGAGCTCAACAAGATAACTACTACTTAGCCTTGTTGGATAACTACCATACATGCATGAAGTGATCAATATAAAAAAGGCCCCAATAGTTGAATGTATAGAGAAAAATCCTCTAGGAGGTACTTTCTGCAACCTTAGCAGATTAGTGGCACATATTTCCACATCCTTCGACCTCAAAACATACCTAAATTTGTGCTTGTATGACACATGAAATTTTTGGACATCAAGCACAATAAATAGTCTTTTTGGAGCCTCCTTTTGGCAGGTGTATTGCGGTAGCTATGATATAATTGTGTGAACGTATAACATCAAATCTATTACTTGAAATGTACAAAGTTTCTAATGTTCCTTAGGGGGGATATAGTGTGGGGAATATGGCATTATTATAGGGGAATTTGAAGGTTCTATACAACCAACTTGAGAACCCAAAAAATGTCTTTCCAAACCAATGATGTTGAAAACAAGATTGATTGGGTGTTAACCACCTAGTTATCTTGAGACCCTAGGGACATTGCTCCCTTGGCCTTCTCTGTAGTTGATTTGTGGAAAATCATCTAATTTGGAAAAGTTGGAAGAATCAATTTGGAGGCCTTTTGTCTCCATTTTACAAGTTTGGTTTGCTAATGTGTCTGCTCCTAAATTGACTTCCATGTAACAATGTGTAATTATTATTGAAAAGAAACCCTCAAGGAGTTCCCAAACTAGTCTTAAAATGTGGGAGATGGTCCAATTGTTGACTTGCTTATTTCTAAATGTATTGATAATATTTAATAAGTCTCCTTCAATGTGGATATTTTTCACTTACATATTATGTGCTAGCTTGACACCTACTAACAATCCATGAGCCTTTGTTGCATTATTCTAGAGCTCAGAAGTAACTTAAGACAATCCTTTTAAAATTTATCCCTTTTCATTATGAATTACACAACCTAACGTTGATACACTTAGATTACCTTTAGATGCACCATCAAAGTTGTGTTTTATAAATTTGGGGATGAAGCACGTCATTTGATTATACTTCTATCCCCATTATAAACCTTAGAATATGCACCTTGATTTGGAGCATGAGAAGGGACCAAAGCTTTAACATTTCATTTTCCTAGCTTGAGAATAAATTAGATGGGTTTGGTTTTCTAACACATTTTCAATTACTACTTTTGATATATTTCTATTCAATTCATTGAAGAAATTTTTTATATCTAGAGATAAGTTTCTGAAAAATCCTTATGTTTCACTCATATCATATGTTCTATACTAGTAGTGTAGGAATCACCACCCATAATGCATCAAAAAGAGAACCTTTATATAATAATAGTTAACTCTGAAATAAATCGAAAGTAGTGTTTGGAAAGGGGGAAAACTAATGAAGCTTATTTTGAATCCAATTCCAACATGTTTGAGCAAAGCTATAATGAAGCAACAGATGATGTGTTGTTTCCGTACAAGAACCACATAGAATACAGTTGAAAGGTTGAGTTGTACCTAACTTGGAAAGTCTCCAACTTGTGAGAACCTGCTTGTGGAGAGATAACCAAGAAAAAGCACTTGATTTAAGTAGGATTAAGTAGTGCTCTCAGAGCTTATATGGTCATTTTCCTAGTTGAATCCTATCTTTCAAGGTCATAGATTTATAACCTTGCTTGATATTATATTGACCTCACATAGATGGGGCCCAAATAATTTTATCTTCAACATCTGAGAGTAGAACAACCCTTAACTCTAGAATTAGTTGTAGCTTTTGCTTCTAATGTTGTGGAAATGGGAGATTGTGGATGTTTCTCCATGAAACAGTAGACTTAAATATTGAGTTGTCTTTTATTACATAATCTTTCAATTTTGAAGCCCATACTACTTTTAGGCAATCCTAAGCCTCCTATAAATTATCAATTGAAGATAGCGCATGATTCTCATTCCATGATTCATCCCAAAAATTAATATTTTCTCCATTATTGATGATCCATGAAAGGAAGGAGGATACTACATCTCAACATGTGATAATAAAATTCCAATTTTTTTATCCTTCCAATGGATTTGATATAGTGAAGATTATTTTTAGCGAGCTCTTGAATCTAGGTATTTAGATCTCATAATTTAGCTCCATTATAATGAGGGGTTTGCATATAGCTTCCAAGTTAGCTTTGCACCTAAGGCTAAGTTTCTCAATTCTAGGTTTTGTAATCCAAAACTTCCAAAAAAATTATCTTTGCACAATTTTTCCTAGGGAACAAGAGAGCTATTTTCCAAGAATTATATAAATTTTCTTTCCAAAGGAATTGTCTAGTAGCTTTGATAATATTCTCATGAACCCCTCTTGGTATTTTATTCATTGATAAAAAATAATTTGGAATAGTGGATAGGACTACTCTTATCATAGTAAGTCTCCATACAAGTGACAACCATCTACCCCTCCATGATAATACTTTGTTTTGAATAGCCATAGATATTTTATTCCAAAAAGAAGCTTTTTAAGCCCCTACAAAGAAAGGAATATCAAAATAACTACCTAGTGAACTATTTTTAATGAATTTTAGAATTGAGAGAATGTGGGAAATTACCATTACACTTGTATTTTGGAATAATATTTTTTATTTCCTTTGATTGATCACTTGTCCTAAAATTAGACAATAGTTGTCCAACACAAACTTAATATTCTTAGCTTACACATCAAGAGATAATCAATAATACTGTCTAATCTTGGTATTTTTAGGAAATGCCACTTACTTGATATATGGAAGGATTAAATTTCCCTACTTAGCACTTCTACAATCACAATAAAGAGAAAGGGAGAGAGGGGGTCCCCTTGCTTTACTCCTTCAAAAGCAAAGAAGAAACTAGATAGTGGTCCATTTATGAGTACTAAATACTTTATATTCTTGAGATAACAGAGAATCCATTTACACCATTTTGTACCAAAACCCAATCTTGCCAAGACCTTTGATAAGAATCCCTAGTTTATTTTATCCTAGGAATTTATCATATCTAATTTTATAATCATGGTGAGAATTTTTACCTGATGAATTGAATATTATTTATGCTTCAGTTGTCTCTTTTCTTGGAACAAAATCCCCTTGTTCCTTCGAGATTATATCCAGAATGAGTTTGGAAAGTCAAGGTGATGGATTTTGAAAATATTTTATAGATGGTGTTATAGAGGGAAATAGGTAGATAAAATCTACAAATGAGGAAGGGATTTTGTTTTTTATTTAATAAGGGTGATATGAGTAGTATTAAGATCTTTTACCATTGTGTCATTCCTATGAGATTCCTCTAAAGCTAGCTAGATATCTCTTCCTACAAATTCCTAACATTTGTAATAGAATAGTGTAGTAAAACCATTCAAACTTGGAGCTTTGTGTGGAGCAAGTGCAAATACTATAGTTTTTACTTCTTCCAAAGTGAATGGGCCCAAAAGAAACTTGTTCTAAACTAACTACTCTTAGAATAAAATTTAAAAACTCTTGTTATTTTCCAACCAACTCAGGACCCTAATTCGCTAGTTTGGAGAGGAGATTAGAAAATAATAAGATGGCCTCATTTTCAATTTGCACTCATCTTTTAATAGTTCATTGGAAGTATATTTAATTAGAAAAATTGTACTAGAATTGTGTCTTACCTTAGTTGAAGTGTGGAAGAACTTCATGTTCCTGACTCCCTCTTTTAACTATGTTTCTCTAGATTTTTGTTTTCAATATATTTCTTATCTAGCAAGAACTTCTTCTAGTTCTTTCTAAAGTTGATTATGGCATTGGAAAGATTCATTGTTCATACTGAATTGAATGAAAAGTTTATTTATCTCATGAATTTGATGTAGAAGAAGATTTCTTTGTTCAAAAATATTTTTGAAGTGGAGAAGATTCTATTGTTTGATATATCCTTTTATAAATTGATGTGTCTTGGCTAGTTGAAATTTTTTGGATCCTACCAAAAATGGTGATGTCTCCCACCATTGTTTGAGGATTGGCATGAAGTTGTCGTCTTTGAACCATATGTGTTCAAATTTAAATGATGATTTGAATTTACTTGGAATAGGGTTCCAAGTTATCTCCAAATGGATTGGATAGTGATCTAATCAAGGAAATGTGAGGAAGGAAGAAGCACATTGAAAACCACTATTGGATTAGATTATAGAGATAAGGAATGTATCTAATATTTTTATAATGAGATAAAAATGCTTCCTTATGTTTGTCTAGATAAATTTACCATTAGTTGGTAAATAAGCTATCAATGCATTATCTAAGATGAAGTTAGAAAATTCCTCCATTACTTTTAGAGGAGGTATAATACCTCTATTTTTCTCTTTTAGAGATGTAATAGCATTAAAATACCCTCCTAAAATAATTAATTCCCCCCTTCAACAAATTGATGGGTGTTGTTAGGGATTCCATACCCATTTCTTACCAATAGAAGAATTAGAACCATATATGTTACAGACCACAACAATAACCACTGAAAACCTAGTTTACACACTGGTGAACACATCTCACTCTGTACAATGATCCAAAAACCCAAAATTTGGATATAGCAACTATTGAAAACCTTGAACAACATATCAAATCTGCACAGTAATAACATCAACATAGAAGAAACACGAAGCTCATCCCAGAGCACGTTTTGAACACTTGCACAACACTATTTTCTCTATTTATCAAATTTTCTCAAAAGAAATTGGAAACCAAGTAGAAAACACACCATCTCCACATATTGCATTATTCCAACACATCTCCAAACACTGCAACATAAAGATAGCTCCATCTACTCGTAAAACTTCCTTAATATCTCAACTATGCATGCACAAACAAAACTATTCCATATATGCACCAAACACAACACAATTTTCTCAATATCCTCGATGTCTTCATCATGCAACATTATTCCTCAACACATAGTTGACATGAATGACAACACCAACTTGTTGACATCAATGACAACACCTTCATACTTGCAACAAATAGTATTTTTCTTCCACCTATCATAAGTGCATCATAAACCACTCACCAAATTAGGTATTCCCTTTTTCCTTTATTATATCCACTCAAATATGTCTTATGATGTGTTGTAACTTGCATCATAAGTAGGAAAACAATTGTAACTTCCTCTTACAAATATTTTCTATGTCTTGGACATTTTTACATTTCCAATGTAGGAGGAATTTTTTTTGAAGACCACTAATTTTTATCCAAGATGCTATTGGGGCCCTTTTTTAAAATTATAGAGCTGAAAAAATATCTACACAATAGGAATCCTAGGAAGCGATGCTTAACAATCTATAATTTTTATTTTCCCCAAAAATAAAGTCTATAGCCTAGAAATTGACTTTTTGTGTTTCAAAATTTGAAAATGGTATTCTCCATTTACTTAACATTCAGATTAAGGTTGAGATGAGTCATCATGGGAGTTGGTGTTAAAATTCTTCATGGAGATTTAGTTGCCATTTTGGGGGCTGATATCCTCCCATGGTTATGGTTGACCATTTGTGGGTTCCTAACTTGTATCTTCTATATATTGGTGCCTAAAAGGCACATTTAATATGAAGTAATTTTTATAGGTGGTTATGCCATTAAAATTTCTCCAAATTTGTGTTGGTTGTTCTCTTGTGAAGGATTGAGTTTGTTGATGTATTGTAACTATATTGATATTGTAAATATATTAGTTCAAGATTTGGAGGTTGGGTTTTTTTCCAAGATAAATAATATCATTGTGAGATATTTTTGTATGTATATTTTATTTTAAAATTGTTAGTTTATATTATGTATGCATTTCTCTCCTCATTGAATAATGCATGGAATTTTTCCACTATAAATTTCCTTTCATTTGGTATCAAAGGCTAATTGACTTTGTTTCCTAGGTGGTATGAAAAATGTTTTTTTCACTAATCTTGGTTTGAGTGGGAGTTGTATAGAAAATATATTTATTTTTAGTTAAAATGACAGTTGTATCGTAGTTGGAGATGGAACGATTTAATGGAACAAATGTAAATCTATTGAAGCTCAAGTTGGAGGATCTATTTATAGAAAAAGATATATAGCTAGTAATCTTTGGATGTAAACTTATAGGATTGAATGAGGATGGGATGTGTTAGATCAAAAATGCAAAAGCCTAATTTGGACTTTTGGTATATTTAATGTTCTTGAATGTTGTATGGGAATCCAATACTAAAGACCTTTGGTAAAATTTGGGAAAAATGTACCAAGCTAAAGCACTAGAGAGCAATATTTTCTACAACAAAATATTATTTATATTGAGGATGGGTAATGGGGAGTCGCTTATTAAGCTCCTAAATGAATTTAACAACATTATAAAGAAATTAAAATATGTTGGTATGAAGATGGAAGAAAATGATCATTTCATGATCTTGTTATGTTATTTGTAACTCATGGACATTCTAGTGATGGCCATTAGAAGTACGACTTTATATTTTATGCTAGATGAGGTAGTGGATTATCTTTACTTAGAGGAGATGAGACAATTCAGGATTTTTAGTAGTTGTTCATAGATAATTGAAGTAAAAAGACAAGAAAAGGACAAGAGAAGATCTACGTATCATGAGAGATGTATTTCCCAGTAAATCCAAGGTAAAATGTTAGAACTATGATAAAAAAAGGGCCACATCGAGAAGGGATACAACAAGAAGAAGAAATATGTTACACCTTAATGCTAACCTACTATTACTTTTACCTTTATGAGTAAATATGATTTTAAATGGAAGATTATGTCTTGACAATGTTTAATGGATGAATGAAATGTATGAATATGCATTATGATGAAATTAATTTTTAAATGCTTTAATGATGCTTATGTTATATGATGAATGTGATTTATATGTTATAAGTTAACTACAAACATGTTGCTCTAAGTTGGATGTAGGAACTTAGGTTCAAACCCTCTAGAGGGGGAGGGAGAGTATCATCCAGGAGAGGAGGTTGGTATGGGAACCATTGGTATAGCTATCCGAGTAAACGCACACACTCACTTGCATAGGTTAGAGGAACCTTGTCAAGTTAGAATGAGTTTGTGTTAGTAAATGTTAAACCTAAGTTGATAGCTTTTTGGTCAATAGGGAAAGCTATTCTTTGGTCGTCTTTGTTCCACCTTGACCATTTAATCAAATCGAACTAAAGTGATGAAACTCTTGTAAATGTCATACGTTGTATGAAATATGTATTTGAATATATATATATAAGGGGGCATATATATGTACGTATATATGTAATAGTCATGTTAGAAATTAAATAAGACATATAAATAAATATTCCATACATATATTGATATATATTATTATTATTTATTAGAATGAAAAATATATATTTATTAATATATATATATATTACATATAAATGAAAAGTGTATAAATTATAATATATATATGAATAAATATATTATTAAAGTTAACAAGTGTAGCAAGTTACTCAATGACAAAATTACCACACATGGGTGAGGTTAAAGGTAGAATGAAGAGTTGAAGTAAAGCATTAAAGGTTATCACTTTAGGCACCACCCTATTCTCAAAGTGAATGGTCATTGCTGCCATGTGAAAATGGAATGGGGGGTAGCCATGCCATGCATAGGAAATGTTTATAACTATTTTTATATCGCTGTTGAAATTTGTGAAGGTTTTACGACATATCATGCATTGTGTAAATGCTAAACTACCCTGACAAGATAAAGATGTTTGATTGAGTAAAAAAGGAATAATGCAACCCACAACTAAGATGATGAAATGAGTGGTAGAAGTTTCTTTTGATTAGATCTCATACATGCCAAAATAAGGGCTTTTTTGGCTATGTTTTAAATTGCCATCCATTAGAGGTTTTGTACCCAACCAAACTATGGCAAAGCATGAAGTTGTTTCATTTTTTAAATCTTCATAGCTGGAATTTGCTTTGTGTTGATTTTGCAATCCCAATGTGGTTTAATAATAGTTTGGACTGAGTCTAAATATAAAAAGTGGCAAATAAAATAGCTTAGTCGACTCCACAAGTAGCAAAAAGTTTGAGACATGGCATCAATTATAGCTTTCTTTAAGGAATCAACCTCTCTCCCATTTGTAGTATAAAAGGAGAACAACAACTCGCTATTTGGTTGTTCATTTTATGCATTCACTTTGTTATTCTGAGCAGTAGTATATTTGAGAGTTAGTAAGGAAAGCATAGAGTATTAATGAAGTTTGTATGGAGATTATAGTTTTAAGAGCACGCTCTTTGGAAATTTGTATTCCAATTTACTCTAAGTGTGAGGAAAGGTTGTTACGTGGAGTTGAGTAGTTATACTTATCATCTAGAAGTAAGAGAAAAAAGCAATAGTAGAGAGGAGAGTTGAGAATTGAGGAGGCAATAGTTTAAGGTTGAGCCATTGAGCATGTAACAAGGAGTAGCAAGACTTTGATTGGATCTATTATAATCTAGGCATGGTTAAAATATCTCTTTCTCCTTCTCATTTTAATTTTGAACCTAATCTTTAATATTGACTAAATTTTCATATGCTCTCATTGTTAGACACACATGACAACTAAGAGGGGGGTGAATCAGTTGTACATTATAACATTCAAACCCTCATGAATCTTCAAACCCTTATTAAGCATTAGCATGAATGTAAACAAGTGAAACATCAACACATCAACAACCATACATAATAGAACACCAAATTTACATGGAATACCCTAATCAAGGAAAAACCACAGTGAGGATTAACTCACATATATTTGAATAACAACACTGATTACAAAAGGCTCACTACCGAAAGGGATGCCCAGAAGAAAAGAATGGCTCACTGCTAAGGACTCACTATCTGAAATATAAGAGAATAGAAGAAGACTATTACAAGGAGGTTCACTTCCTTAGAGCAATAGGAAGATCCACCACAATAATTCTACACCATCCACAACCTTTGGCTTGCTACCTCTAGCAACTTTAGGTACACTTAAAATGTAGACACCTTTTGCTCACTACTTCTAGTAGCCTTAGGTGTTTAAGCTTGCACTCATATCATAACACTTGATAACATTTGCATCATCCTTCACACCACACTCATCTCCAACAATTAACCTTTCTTATATATCCTCCATGACCTCAAACAACCTTGTCTAGGTTAGCCTCAATGAAACGTATGTACCTGAAACATGCAACTAGCAAATAGGTCAGCACCAAAAACTTACGTGGGGCAAAGAAGTGAAGTCATACCAAACCAAGAGTTAACCAAGACCAAAATCTATAGCAACATGCTACACCATGCTTCCATAAACCATGAAGCACATTCACAAGTAATGCTAACACTCCAAGTTGGCCAAACCTGCATTAACACTACCAAACAATCAATTCGCTCTTCACTAGGTCTGAAAACATGCTATAGACCACATAGCAAAACTACACAACATCCTAGAATATTACAACACCATCAAAATATTTAGCAACATTGCTACAACCACTTGAAACTAAGAATACTGCTATCTTGTGCAACCAGCCACACTACCATATAGACATACAACTCACTAACCAACCTTGCAAATCAACTGAACACCAAACATTCTAGGGAAAGATGGATATAGAAAATATTAGCATGTTACTAAATCTACAAGACAAGAAACCATAATGCGGAGAAATGCAGAGCAATTCCATTTCTCCAAGACAACCTTCTTCACATGCAACACATTGTTAGACACATCTTCCACAGTTGCACAATCTAAAACCTAAAACTCTAGATATAATACCTTTGAACACCTCTTATCATCTCATCCAAACTGTTCAATCACATCTTCAACCATGAATAAATGTGGAGTACAATGCATAATGCAACTCTACCACCTTATACACTCTATTCATTTTTTCTCAAAAGCACTTGAAAACTAAGTGAACTAGTTGCATCAGCAACACCTGATCAACACCACAAGCACCTTTTACAATCTCCCCATATGCAATGCCTTCTTATCACAACCATACCAAATGTTGACATAGGTTGACATCAACGACAACACTAAAGGCAACATAGTGCAATAATCTCCAGCAATCTCCCTGATGACATCAATGACAACACTAATCTTCAACACTCATTGTGTGCAATTTATTGCTATTAGAAAGTATGTGGGTACATGTACAAATAGCTAGACTATTTATACATGGAACTAATTTAGAAATACAAAGAGATAAGCTGGATTAGGGAATCATATGAGCATAATAAGAAGTTACCTTGAATAACATTACTAGATTATAATGCAATACATGATTTTAAGCATTATTTATGAATATGTTTGAGAGAAAGCAAGTCCCATTGGAAGGGTAATTCTCTCTAAAGTTGTTTTTAACCCAAAAAACCAACTTGATAAAATAACATAGCAAGAGAAGCTAATAGGGTAATAAGATATTATCCCAATAATATAGTATTATATTTATAATGTTCAAATGAGTTTATATTGTTTTTCAACAAGAGGGTTTGAACATGTTAGAAGTAAATGCGTCCTCATTTTATTTTGAATGATATTATCTTATACTTTGACCAAGAGTCTATATTATTACCTATTCATGATAATTTAATCTTAAAGAGAGGACTTTATGTTCTTGAAAAAAACAAAGCCATAATGCGAGGGGATTTTAAGGTGCAGAAGCACAGACTCCTCTCAAGTAGAAAATGTTCTCCAGATTGGATATAAACTTATCATACATTTAAACATGTGAATATATGTGTCATATTGAGGGAAAAGATATATGAATGTCTATGTACATATAAACGTAGGTACCTTACATAAATTATGAAAAGGATAAACTTGGAAGGAACCACGAGGAATCTAGAGATTAGTCGAATGGTTCTTAGTTGAGTTATCAGAAATTAAATAACTTAATATGCTGACTTAATATTGGGAATTACTATGAATATAAGATTTATATTGAATCAAAATAAATGATATTCAATGTCATGAATAACCATTGTAGTGCCCCTTCGTTTCGGTCGTCATTGACATTCAAGTAAGTTGTTGTTGGGTGGTCATGTTGTTTTCATCTATTAAAAGTGTTATTGGTTGATTGGTAATGTCATGACGATTTTGTGATTTTATTATTTAATTTGATATTGAGGTTATGAGATAACACTAATATTATGCTTAGGTTTGATTAATCAAATTAATTTAATTATAAGGTCACTTGATTTATTTCGAATTAAATAAAGAATTAGACTTAATAACAAATGTTAATTATATTATAATTGGAAGTTAATTATTTAAAGATGAAAGTGGTATAATTATAAGTAAATGAATTGCATGAGGAAAGATAATTGTTGTTTAATGATTGAATTTAATTAATAAATTTTAAAGTGAGAAAATATTAAAGTGGATAAAATATTAAAATTTGAACTTAAGTTTGAATGATGATAAAAGCAAGAAAGGCAATTGAAGAATGGAAAGTAAATAGCTTGTTACTAAATAAAGATAAATTAGATTTTAATTGATAATAGAGAAAAAAGTAATTTAAGATTAAATTAATAAAAGAGATAAGCCTTCGAATTGTAAAAGTTGGGAAAGGATGGATAATTATTTTAATATAATTCTAAATAAATTTTAATATAAGTTTTAAAACTTAAGTTACTTTAGACGGAAATAGAAAAAGATGAGAAATAGTTATTTTAATAAAGCAAAGACATCAGATTTGGATGGGTTTAAAAGTCGAGTGCAAAATGGAAAGCCTTCTAAATTTTAAATAAATGAAAAATATATGATCTCAAACTAAATAGTAAATGGCAAGAAAAGCTGGACAAGAAAGTAAAAAGATAAAAATGTACTCATGCACAATTGGAAACGAGTAGTGAACGGGTAACTTGCTTAATTGATGGACCTCTATCCCCTTCGAGGACGTTCCCTTCTTGCAACATGAATAAAAGGATGAGTTGGGAGGAACACCATTACGCCATAGGGGGTGCTGAATGGACCTTAACTCTGTCACCTCTTTCGTGGCATTCAACATTCAAATTCCTCCCTTCACAATGTGATGGTGGAAGAACATAAACGACTACTCTTTCTTCACCACCTTTGCTCTTTAAAGAATTGGAACCTATGTATTGAGACATATGGTATGTTACAGGAGATCAAGAATGGAATCTTCTCCATAGGAGATGGAAATTCATTAGTCCTTTACGTACTCATTGGGAATACATCTCTGGCATCCTCATTTGATACTGTAAGTCGAGTTCATCTTCATGACCACAATTTTAGGTTCGATGCAATTGTTTTGCTATAAACTTGGTAATTGGTAGGTACTGTTGGTTGCATTCGAAATTTATTTGATAGCCATTCCGTAAATATGTTGGATGCTTTGAAAACTCAAATTAGAGATTATCTATGGAATCACTGTGTGGACTTTTATCATAGGCTGAGATCGACTATGTATATGTGTATCTAGATTTCGATGGCAGTTTATTCAATTATTGCATTTTGTATCTGATAACCTAGTATGTACTTTGATAATTCATTTGTCATAGTTCTGAAATGCGTAGCATGCCATATACCCCTCTTCCCACTTTCCCTGAATTTACAAATTGATGCAAAATTTTATACTTCCATCCACTCTTATCATCAAATCTGCCATATGTTTTTCTCTACATTAGAGTCTCCTTTCCATTCCAGTGCCCTATCCTTCGTTTATTTCATTACTCCCTCCCATCAATTTTGTTTAAGTGAAGGACCTCTTCTAACATCTTTGTTTTCTATTCTTTAGCTTCATGAGCCTTGAGGAGATATTAGTGTGCGTAGACTTCCCTCTTTGTACTTGGGCCCTTGAAGAACAACAACAAGACCAGTCCCTAATCTTCAGATTTAATAGATAACTATTAGGGATTCGATTCAATGCATACTATGTTAGAAGTTGCTGATTGTTTGTGTTCAAACCAGTGGCATTCAAGTCCTACAAATTGATTGGATTTGACTTGGTTGCTATTCGTCATCATAGACAACATAAGGCGATCCTCTTTTTGTGTTGCGATTTTCTATAATGCATTCGATATCATAACCTTAGTTCGGTTGGAGTCTGCAGTTCGATGGGAGTCATGATTGATTTGAAATTCACTGATTTTGAGTCTGCTTGGTAAGTTGATAGCTTATAATTCATATAGCCGTTTAAGGCGTATCAATTTGACTTAAAAGTATTATGTGACTATTTGTATTGGAATTCATGGGGGGGTTAAGTACAATATAGTTCTATCTTATTAGCAGTATAATGTATATATAAAAGTAAAAGTATATATGTTCATATTTCAGCAGTAATGTATGATGCTAGTTCTAATATGGAGAAATAAAAGGTTATGCCATAAACGAATTGGATTTGGACAATTAGTACTAGCTGGGTATTAACCTTGTATACATTTATCTATGTACAAGAATATACGAATGTAAACTTTGGTTTTGTTGGAAATTTATCAGGTAATTAGTAAATTGGAATATCGGTAATATATCCTATTAGGCTGTAGTTTTAATATTAAGATTTAAGTATGTCTTAAATATATGCAATTGTATATATACGTATTTATACATAAATATCTATAATGATATGTGTATATAAATATGTATATATATAAATAGATATAGGTATAGACATATATGTGTAGTGAGAGTATAAATAAGAGTAAAATAAAATGTGTTCTTAAAATCTCGTTAATTAGATTATAAGATTTTATAATGACGTAAAAATATAATGAGAATGGATTGATTTAAATATGTTTCTTTAATTATTTTATATACCTGCATCGTGAGCGTATAAATAAAATGTAAACTGATTGTGTTTCAAAGTACCTTGAAATAGATACTTGAATGTGTAATTAAAGGATGATTTGTTACACATAAATATATATTTGGATAGCTTGAGAGTCTTTTCAATTATATGAATTTATTTTGATAGATATATAGAATGTATTTAATTATTGAAATGCTTCCTAATAACTTATTTTTAGGAGGATGTATTGATGATTTAAATATATTTTGAAATTTATTGCTCTTGGTCCTTAGTAAAGTTTAAAAGATGATTAAAGTAATTATGGGAATATTTAGGAAATATGTTCAAATAACTTCTTTAGCTGTTTTAAATTACTTTATATTGAATGAATCGATAAATTGTATTTGAATGTTTATTGGTCTTTAGTGATTGTGCATTAAGTGTATACGTACGTTTAAGGGTTAATTTGATATTTCCATTTTGATGTGTCCTCTTTTGAGATTTCTTGGTTTTCGAAGTGATTTTATTCCATTGGGCTCAGGTCGGATTAATGGATGATTTTGATGGATCCTTTTGATGTGACTTTTCTTGAGTTAATCTCGTTTTGAGCGGAATTTTATCCTTGCGTTGGAATTTATTTGGAAAACTCATGTTGCTTTGTTTTACCCTAGTTTGTGGGTAGTTGTTCTTTTTCTTGGGCTTCCAGAGGCAAGGGTAATCTGGCTTGATTCTTCATGGATTTGATTTATGCCAAAATTTTATTGTAATTGTGATTTGTGTTTATGCTTGGGTTGTACCTGATTTTATGAGCAATTATATATGTGGCGATTGGCGAGATGGTATATGCCTCACGTGTGTTTTAGTTTGAGATTCAGTGTTTTTGTAGTATTGGTACAACCCCTTGATGCTTTTGTTTTGTGTTTTAGGTCTCTAGGGAGAGTGGCTCTTCGTGGGGGCCGGCGCCTCGGGTAAGAGGAAGATCCAGGATAACCCGCACAAGAGTTAGAGTAAAAAGTGATAACTTAATTAAAGAATTTAGGGGGGGTTGGGTAGTAATAATATTAACAAGATAAGAATAGATGCCTCGTCCACTTGTTAGAGCTTTCACAGACTAAGGGTGGGCTGAGAAGGCCATGGTTGGCAAGGTCGTTACCTCATCCTCATGAGAGGTTAACGGCTACGCATGAGTCACCTTATGTGGCCAACACCTTAGGTAGGAGGAAGATCCAAGATAACCATAGATGGGGGTTGGTGCCTTAGGTAGTCAGGAGCAGTTGACGCCTGGAGGAAGGGCCAGGATAACCCATGTAGGACTATGCGATGACACTCTCCCCTAGTACCCCTTATGATTGTTATCTTTGCAAGCCCTTTGGAAGTGATTTAGTGTTGATATCCTTTGGAAGTGATTTAGTGTTGACATCCTTCAGAAGTGATTTAGTGTTGATATCTTTTGCAAGTGATTTATTGTTGTATGTTTTGAAAGCAATTTATTGATGTTATGGTATATGATTTATTGTTGCTATGTTTTTTGGAAGTGGTTTATAACTGTTATGAAGTGATTTATTGATTTCATGTTTTGATGTCATGTTTCTGGTTGTGGTTTATTAATGTTGTGGTTATCCTTTTGTTTCTTGTTACTCTTGTATGACATTGAGTCTTGTGGTTCTCTGTTTGGATGATCTTGGCTGAGGATTCTTCCTTGTCAGCTCCTTAGCATGGGGGGTGGGTCTTCAGACCCACATGGTTGGGTGGAACATGCTAAACACCCCATTGGGTCCCCAGTCGAGGATCAAGAGGTGCAGTTTTGTGCCACTTGTAGGACTCCAAATTGTACCCAACTTGGAGCCAGTCACGTTACTTTGTACTTATCTATTCAGTTGTATTGTTTTATCTTGTTATATGGTTCCTGTTCACATTGGGGAACACTTCTATATCATTGTAATACTTGGACAATGTAATGTATTGCAAATGGATGTAATGTATTAGTTTATCTTTGGTAAACTTTGTGTGAATTTTGATCCATGGCAGATGTTATATGCCCCATTAATTTTTTATGTTGTTAATGTTGATCTTTTATATTTTGTGTTTACTAAAGTGTAGGGTTTCTTATTGACGAATTTAAATGTATGTGTTCTATTGTTACCGTACACTTTGATCATGGTTTATTCTTTTGGCTTTCATGGAATTAAGTTTTATAATGTCTCCTTACGTACCCAAGGGACGTAGGTGATAGTGAATTTGTTTATATAAATTTCATGTCATAGATTAATGTGTATCTCATGTATGTTTAGTTATATTTAAAAAAAAAATGTTCGGTAATTGTTGCATTAGTTGTCCTTTGGGGTTCGCATGACAAGGCATTACAACCATATTGGTTATGGCAACCTACAAGGATAGAGCCATACTAGGTATGATTATGAAGAGTTTGAACTATATTAATTATGAAGAAGACAATTGACTAATAATGTCCACATCAAGATTAACTGTATTATGTATGGAGTTCTTAAGGAACAAATCCATAAGAATAAATGATGGAATCTGAAACTTTAAAATGAAGTAATCTTCAATTCAAGTTTAATGCTAGATTATTACACATATCAACATATTGTCAGTACTGTTAGATTGTCAAAATTATGTAATAGGGTATTCAAGAGATTTGAGTCAAACCTATTTAGTCAATTAATTAGATATTGGAGTGTTATTACTTTTGAAAGAGATCTTTTTTTTGATAGTTAACCTTGGGGGAAAACCAAGAGAAGAGTTCATCACAGGTTAGTAGGGTTTCCAAGTTGAGTTTGAGGTGGGTGAACTTATGACACTGATTCTTAGAAAGTGGATTGATTATATATATCAAAAATTTAGCCAAAGTAGGTGTAAAAGTTGTTGCTTACACTTTGTTGGTTCACTGTGCTCCAACTTTGCATAACTTGTTAATAGTGTCATGCATAGTTGGAGGGTATCCATGGTTGTATGGTTGTACATGTTATGTAGGACACAACACTAGAGACTCAAATGGCATTACTTGAGGTTTCCATTCCAAACTCTTCGTCTAAGGGTAGGGCCACTTCTAGCTAGGAAGATGTGTGGGGGATTGCTAAGTCTGTGGTGATGCAGTCAAGACTAGGGAACCTTATCAAGCCACCCAATCTTGCAGTCTATTCAATCCAAATTCTCAAACTCTAAATTTTTGCACATTCATTTAATTAAAACCATAGAGAAATCCATTGAAATAACATTTAAAAACTCTTGTAGACAACAACAATATTTATGCAACTCATCTTCAAAGCTACTTGCAAACTATAGGCAAGAAACCCAAACTCTTCATTAACTTAAATCCATGAATGACTATTTTAAATCTATCAAGTAAATTTATTCATTACCAACAAAAATCATGAAAATGCATACATTTAAGCCTCGACATAATCTCCATCTGCTATAAAAATCATCTACAGGCAAGATTAATAACAAATATGCGAAATTCCACCACAAACCTGTCACTTTTTGTCCTTCACTTCTCCCTCATATCACAAATATTTTAAAAATCCAACATGGGTTTTGTGTACCTCATTCTCATTTTTCCAAATCATTTTGAAAATCTCGATTTCATTACAGTATGAGAAAGTTATGCTCAATTTACTAAAACTGGGTCTCACAGCCATGACCTAGACAATCTCCTTCTTCCCCAAAATGTCAGTCAAACCTCTACCTCCTCCATTATGGCCTGGTAATTCATGCAAATGGCCTCTTTAATGTTTTTTCCAAGTAAATTCAAACTTTTTCCAAAATTTACCATCTAATTCATCATCCAACAACTTCACTCCCAAGCACCATCATGGAAATTATTTTATTCCCAAATCATTTAATTCTTTGTGGGAGTTACAAAAAATAATTTAAAAAAAAATACATTTCTCTGTGTAATGTGAAATTACACCAAATGCCTTCACATTTCATCTGAATTTGGAGCCAAACAAAGTGTAGAAAGAATAGGCCTTTTCAAGATTGTTGAAGGAGAGTTAATTCATGTCTACAAGATAAAAACAAACCCAAATTGAAAAAGACAAAATTAATGGATTAAAGGAAAGTGGATTGATGATCTTCTCATTCATGTCATCTATGTGAATGATATGATTCTCACAAGGAGTTCTAATTCCATGATTTAGAGTACTCAACAAGCATTGATGGAGTATTTTGATATGACCAACCTTGGTCTTCAAGTCCATTAAACTTATGAGGGGATCTTCATTTTTCAATAGAAGTATGCTCTAGATTTGCTTCAGAGATTTGGTATGGTTGATTGCAAGCCTACACCCACACCTTTTTAGTTAGGCGTTGTACTATCTATTAGTTGCAATACTCCAATTGATCCTACCTTGTGTTGATAGTTGGTCAAGGTAGATTTTTGTACTTGACACATAGTCATCCTAAAATATTTTCTTTGTAGTTGGACTTATCTCTCACTTGTATCAAGAGCCTCATGAGAGTTATTAGAGGGAAACCAAATATACCTTGAGGTAAATTCAAGGCACTACACATTTTGGCATTCATTACATATCAGGATCTTCTCAAATTATAGGCTTAACTAACTCATATTGGGCCGATGATGTCAATGATCAGAAGTCTACTTTTGGCTTTGTCTAATACCTTGGTTTTGGTTCGATTACATGCTCATGCAAGAAGCAAACTGCTATTGCATTATCATTGATAGATGTTGAGTATTGAGGTGTAGTTTTGGCTAGTCAGGAAGTTTTGTGGCTTCATCAATTGATGAATGACCACCCTACTACTCTTTGGTGTGAAAATCATAGTGTCATTCATAACTCATGCAACCTAGTGCGACATCAAAATACTAAGCATACTGAGATCCAAATGCACTTCATTAGGTAACTCATCCAAGATGGTGTTCTCAACTTGGAGTACTTTCCTATAGAACAATAGGTTGTAGACATCTTCGCCAAACCTTTGACATCACCTTATTACCTTTAGTTGTGATCAATGCTTGGGGTGAATGAAGTTGTCCTAAGGGGTATTATTGAGTCCTTTTTTCTTTGCAAGTTTTCTCTCTTTTGGAGAGGAATTTTTCTTTCATAGGGGATTTCTCCTTTTCTCTATTTGTGAGAGATTATTTTGTACATGGGTACCTCATCAAGCATTGTTGTCAGGATTTGCATCTTGCAGTGATTTGTTCCTCCCTAAGTTGCACTTAAGAGAGGGGTGTTGGTGTGAATAAAGTCTTGTACTTAGATAATTCATAGAAGGCGACTTATTCACATGTTAATTTTACTTGGGTCTAAAGATTCTTTCTAGAAGTCTTAGTTCTCATATCTAGATCTTATCTTATACTAGTTATTTATGAGTTAGTTGTCTCATGTGATAGGATTAAGACACTTTTCATGATCTTTTCTAATCCCATCTCTCACGTTGCCTTTATAAACAAGGTATCTTATGTATATTTATATTTTTTTCACATATTGTGAATCTTAATCATATTGTAATTCTTGTTTGGTGGAATAACATCTTCTATTGTTACTTCTCTCTTTTGTACATGGAGGTTATTTGGTGTTGTAGATTGAAGATCTTGGTTTTTCACTTCAACATGATCCTTTATGGCTTAGGCAAAAGGAGTATGGTCACAATGCTACCATCTCAAGGATTTATCATGAGAATTAATGGAGCTTCCAATTCATGGTTAATAAATTAAGAATTACTTCATGTAAGTAATGATGTCCTACTATGTATTATATCTTATGTTGTGTGTGTTGTATATTTATGCAATATTGTCACTTTTTGGTCAAGATGAAGTATTTTGTTGTTGGTCCCCTCTTTATGTCCTATTTTGTGGTTTACTCCTAGAGTTATGAATTCTTATTCTTCCTACAAGGGACACATCCCAACAAAAGCCAATGTTGGGAATTAATCTAGTATTTCCAAAATTTACTTGAGTCCCAACTCCTTTATTCATTTAGGCCTCATTTTGTCCATCATAAATAACCAATTTAAGAGATCTTCAAGTCGGCCCCCTTTTTTCAAAATTTCCTAAGTGTTATTCTTGGTCATCCACCATTTTCTTATCATACGTTAGAAGTTGCCAAGATCTAAGAAAGTTCTAAATTTGGGTTGTTTTTGGTTATTTTTTGGTTTTTTGCTATGTTGTAGAATTTAAGTGGATGTCTAGGCATTTTAATATCAGGATCCACTATGTGGTTCTACCTAAAAGTTTTGCAAGGTTTATCACTTCCTCTACTTCTTCCACTTCCCATCTTTCCATCCCTTTTGCAAGAAGTTGATGTGGAATCAAATATTTTTCCACCTCCAATACTCTCCTCCTTACCCTTATAGATTTCCCACAAATTTTTATTGGACCCCTTCCCTTTTTTATTTCCTTCATTTCCTCTTTGTGGGATCCTAATAGGAATATGG
The DNA here is from genome assembly GCA_007258455.2 of Sequoia sempervirens. NCBI lineage: Eukaryota > Viridiplantae > Streptophyta > Pinopsida > Cupressales > Cupressaceae > Sequoia > Sequoia sempervirens. The sequence continues at coordinate 7,550,921 of VDFB02000020.1, read as the reverse complement.
ATATTTTTCCATCCTCTTGATCCATTGTACACATTTGATAGATTTCCTTACATCCATTTTTGTGATATTCCTTTATGCATCTTGTCGATGTGAGGATACTTGTATGGGTCGAATTACGCTTGATCTATGAAGAATCAAAGCATAATGGAGCCACCAATACTCAAATCTCAACAAGATCGATAAAAAACAATTAAAACTAAACATTTCATCAAAACCTAACATAATAAAGTTATGAAAGCTTTCAAAACATATATTCTAATCCATTCAAAATTTATCTTGTTATGGAATTGGTGTCATGTTGATGTGGAACAGCAACCCTTTCCCAATCCTGTGATTAGTGAGCTTGTTTCAATCGATTCTATAAAAGAGAATCGATGAAACTATGGTGTTTGATGTGTGAAAACCTAAATTATGCTTAGATGAACATGATGCAAGCTAAGTTACCATGATTTTATGTTGTGAATGATCTAATTATGCAATTGCTAAGCTAATCTAAGCTAAAATTATGCTAAAAAATGAAAACCCTAATTTATTTACAAACTAAGATGGATGCATGGAAGCCATTAATGGATGCTCTAAGCTATTATGCAACTAAAATGAACTAAAACAAGCTAAATAGTGAGTAAAAAGATGAGTGTGTATGTGAGTAAATTCAACAACATAAGTTTGCAATAAAAGATGGATCCATTTGTCTCCAAATAGTGATCTATTTATAGGAGAGCAAATGAGGAATGAATGGTTGAGATAAAAAAGATTAATCAATGGTTCAAGATGAAGGGGATAAGATGCATGGATCATGGATTCTCATCAACAGATGAGAATGCAAGATGAAAGTTAATCAAAGGCTCACACTTGCCTCAAACAAACACACTTTTGACCTGCTCACACAGGTCAAAGGTAACTTGCCAAAGAGGTTAAAGGGTTTAGCTTGTTGAAGAAGCCAAGTGAGTTGATTAGAGGAGAGGGAATATTCCTTTAGGGTGAGGAAGCATAGGTATTTTACAAAGTTTTAGGGACAAGTGGGCAGGGTAAAGTAGTTTTCACCTTATTAGAACTGTAAAATTTTGAATAATTTCATGTAATGTCCCTCCACTTGAGTTAGTGCTTATGCGTAAATCTGTCCTTTATTGCATTTTTGAATTTTGAGGTAAAAGTATTAATTTGTATGCTTTTGTTTAATTGGGTAATTAAATTAGAAATTGGGTACATTGTAATTTAATTGAAATAGGAAAATTTAAAATGATAAATTGGTAAATTAGTCTTATGAAATTAAAACAAATGGTGATTATTTAATTTTCTCGTAAGGAGTATTATATTTAAAATGTTTTTATAATTATAGATAATCGTTAATAGTAATGTGAATTTAAAAATAAAAATTTAAAGATAAGTATTATTATAATGAGTTTTTAGTTCATGGATTGAGGAGATAAATACAAGTTTAAATCAAATAAAGGCGATAAGTTTTCAATTGTGGGAATAAAATAAAGTAATTGGGAAAAAGTTATTAAAAGAAAAGTAAAAAGAAAGAAAGTGTCCGCATGTAGAGCATGCAAAGTTGGGAACTAGTTGTCGAAAAGGAAACTAATTGTTTTATTTGGAGCTTTTAGAGTTTTTAATGATTTATTTTGGGGGGGAGCCAGGCATTTTAAGAAGCTAATCTGAATGGTTGCATGGGAGAGCGTGGTGGAAAGAATTTCTATGAAGGATATCGATGGAGGGAAAGAGGAGGAGGCTTAGCAAGGAAGAAAAGAAATTGCAAAGGATTATCCTCATTCAATTTTGGAAGAGACATCATATCGGAATAACTGGAGGGAAGCGAAACGAATTTTATAGATGAGTTTTTCTTCTCACTATTCTTTGTTTATTTCATGGTCTAGTGGATCTGTATATAATAATAGTGTGATTATTTATCATGCATAAAGGATAACTAGTGCTTTTGGGTAAACCTGGGGTGTTGTCATAATAGTGGCTTACAATTCCTGAGAGGAACGAATTTTAGCTGAAATCACATATTTTTAGAAAATATAATGATTTAAGCCTTAAAAAGTTCCATTTTAAGGATTCCAATTGAAGAGGGTTTGATCAAATCACCTTTGATCAAACCCCCTTAGATAGAACCTCGCTAGTTTTAAACCATACCTATAAATGCGTCTCCTTTACACCTATCAAAATGCTGATAAAAAATCACTTTTGATTTAGATTTTGGGGGATCAAATGAATTCATTTAAAATTTATTTCAAATGATTATGGTATTCCTCAGAACAAGCTATCCAATGAATATAATTTTAATATGTTTTGGTTTTGTTATGTATTTCTTTTTTAAGTTTTATTAAACATAGGTTTTTCATCGAAAATGAATTTCTTTGTTCTTCACATGTGGAAAAATAGAAGATTATCAAAAAAAAAATTGAAAAATATGAGTGCACCAGATATTGAAGTCCTTGATCCAACAAAAAAATAATTTTTTTGACATATACAAAAAGTTAAATACTGATGTATGAATTGTAATTAGTTTGACTTTGAAACTTGATTAAGGAAAAAATATTCAATAAAAAACTATCTAACCAAGTGGAAGCACTAGATATCAGAGTTACAAATCTAAATTTGAAAGAATTACAATTTTATCCTTCAAGGAAAAAAAGTTATGCGTTATACGGTGTCACTTTTTAAAAATGTTGTTTTCTGAAAAAATCTATTTTCGTGGGAGATGGAAAAAGAAGTGCAATTTGATTCCAAAAATTTTGAAAAAAATATTTTTAGAATCTATAGACAAAATTTGATGAGACTCTAGTTTGCACCATCTTCAAATTCCTTGCAGTTTAGCCGCTATAGGTTCCTGAATGTGAAGATTTAGTTAAAAATAATAATTTCAGTGTCTAGTTTGGCCAAAAATTGTAAACCACTATTATGAGATCACCCCCTGGGTTTGGTATATCGATTTCATCTTTCTCCTGATTGGTTTCTTGAATCTTCATCGATAAATACTCCTTCAACCTGTTGCATTAAGTGTTGGCGATTTCTCTCTGCTTGATGCAATTCTGTTCATGACTGTCTGTAAATTAATTACTGTGTCTGGATTGCCTCGACAGTGATTCAGAAATCTTGCCTTATATTGGAAGGACGAAGGCTTCAGTTGTAGACCTTGGTTTTCATCAACCAATTGCCTTTGCTAGGGATTAATTTATGATGCTAGTCTATTATTTGATGTTGCTTTTATTTAGCTTCACCAATTAACCCCTGTCTTGGGTAGCTAGTTGCATCTTGATATTCATTATAAAATTGATCGGTGCATACAGTAGTCCTCCTTATCGATGAGACATAGTGACCAGCCGTTAATAGGCTTTCGATGTGATACAAAGCGGTGGTTCACTAAGTGGCATTTGCGTTTTATGTGAGATTCCTATTCTCTGTGAAGTATCACCAAAATTTCACAAGTCCTGCTTATATTTTCCTCTTTTGCAAACGTAACTATATCTGCTATAAGGGATGTGTGTGCTTGTCAATCATCAACCTACTTGTATACCAAGATAAAGTTAATGCATACTCTGTAATCCACTCCACTTAGGTAGTTATCTAGCTGCGTTATTTGGTCATGCTAGTCCTTCTTCATAATTTCAAAGCCATCATGGTATGTTTCCTCATCCTCTAGCTCAAGTTTCGATCTGGTAGTACGCCCTCAGCCATTATTTTCTTGCCATGGGATAAGAAATCATTGAAGTCGTCCCTTGTGTGGTTCATGGGCTGTCTCTATGCTTTCTTTCTTTATTTAATTATTTATACTTCTGTTGCATAATCTTCCTATTCGTTAGGTGAATTCGGGGGTTGAATTATGGATTGTAGTTTTCTACGCCAACTAATATCGAATACTTCCACTCTGAACTGGCAGATTGAAGGCATTAAGTTTTTCTGCATGTGGGGCGGGGTTGATGGTCATCATTTCTTGGCATTGAATATGTGGTCACCGTTTATGCATTCCTCCATGTTTTTTTTGGTATTAAATCTCATTAACGTTGACAAAATATAGTTATGAATGAGATTGAATTAGTTGCATGAAACTATGAAATAATGAGAGCATTCTTGTCATCATCTTTCCTCAACCTGTAGTATCAATTTAATCCTCTGCTTTGACTTATTGGTGTTGCTCACATTCTTTTGACTTCCCTGTGTAGCCTATCATTTGTGACTAATTGTGTCTCAGCCTTCTTACTCTCACACATCATCTCTCTTTTCTTTTTTTTATTAGTTGACTTCAGATTAAGTTATAGTTCACCTACCTTGTCATAGTGTTTATACCATGGGGAGGGTATAAATTTGAATAACCTGCATGATACCATTTAAAATCTATCATAACTGTATCACTGGAACATAAAATGTTTTAGGCATTTAAGTAACCTTCCTAATTTCATTGGCGATCTGTCACGTCTGCAGTACTTAAAAATAGAATGTTAAAAAGGTTAAAATGATTGCTCTATTTCCTTTGTCAACTTGTCCCAACCACACTTGAACATAATAGGAAGTTTAGAGGTTTAAATAATCTCTCCGATTTCATTATCAACCTATCTTTGCAGCGCACTTGAACATAATAGGAAGTTTAAAGGTTTAGATAATCTCTTTGATTTCATTGTCAACCTGTCACATCTGTAACCCTTGAAAGTAGAATATTGTAGAGGATTAAATAGCCTCCCTGATACCTTTGTTAACTTGTCATTACGGAAGCTTTTGAGAAAAATGGGAAACTTTAAAGACTTAAATAATCGCGTTGATTCTATTGTCAATCCATCGCAGCGGCTGCATTTGATCTTTAAGTTGTATTTTTCATATGCATTTGTATTTGTATAACGTTAGTATTTAAGTCATTTACCATGAAGAAGAATTAGTTATTAAGTGAATAAATTGGACTAAGTTAAAAGAAAAAGATAACTATATTTAATTATTAGTTTATGTCATTTTGAGAAAAAAATTACTTATCTATAATTCATTAATAAAAGGTTATGATCTTATTAAATAAATATAAGAATGGGGCTAAAAACTAGATAAAAGGGAAATAAATTTATGTGTCCTTTCAGATGTAGGTATGTGGATATAGGTAGATCAATGAATCATTCTCTTTCTTATTTTATGGAGTTTGATCTTAGCTACACTTATCTTTATGTTATAGTATATTTTAGTTAGGAATGGTATCTCTATTAAGAAGGAATAAATGAACTATAATTTAAATGATGTAAATGGGAAGATCAGTGTTATCATCCACATCTTTTTGACCTTAGACTAAAAGGTTGTGGTCGTATAAGGGTAGAAGTGTTAATTGATCTTTATGTAGATATTTGTAAAATTTGTGGGGGTCTTATTAATTGATTTTGTGGTGGAATTTATTGGATACTTATGCGATGCTTAGTGGTGATATGTTTATGCTTCTTTATTGAATGCAGTCTTCCCACATTTATTATTTTGGTGAACCATTAAATTATATTGTTGTCATGTTTGTTGATGTTGTCAAAGGTCATTTGTTTACCAACTGTATGGGTATCTTATGAGGAGGAAATTGAGGCCTCCCTTGGATGCCCGGTTGGATGTTTTTTTTTTTACCTTTGTTGTTGAAGGATTGTTTCTGGATGGTTCCATGTTGATGTGAATTCCTTTGGAGACTAAGTTTGATTCAAGGATTACTTTGTCATTTAATTTGTGTTGCAATGTAATTGGGAGCTCATAATTTGTTTATGAGTTGTGGGTTGTCGTTCTTTTGGCTTCTAGAGGCTTGAGATGATTGAAAATTGATGCTCTCTCTTTATGTGCCCTTGATGTGGCAAGTGTTTTGGTATCATGATTTTTTAAGTATTATTATTTGGAAGGGTTGTGTGGTCATTGTGATTATGAGTTATCGCAAGATTGATTTGCCTCGCATGTCTTGTTTTGTGTTTTATGCCTTATACTTGATGGTACAACCCTTGTCGTATTTTGGTTTATGTTAGGGGTCTTAGGGAGAGTGGCTCTTCATGGGGGCTGGCGCCTCGAAAGGAGGAAGAGCACAGGAGAACCCACATAAGAGTAGTTAAACAAGTGATAACCTAAAAATAGAATTTAGGGGGATGGGTAGTAAAAAACACAAGATAATAAACATTGGATACCTCGTCTATGCATTAGGGCTATCATAGACTAATGATAGACTGAGAAGGCCATGGTCGGCAAAGTCGTAATCTCATCTTCATGAGAGATTATCGGCTCTGCATGAGCTACCCTATGGTGTCGGTGCCTCAAGTAGGAGGAAGAGCCAGGAGATCCATAGATGGGTGCCAGCGCCTCAATTGGAGGAAGGGCCAGGAGATCCCATGAGAGCTATGCGATGACACTCTCCATTAGACACCCTTGTGCCTTGTTTCTTGTTGCCTCTAGAATCATGTCCGCATGAGCTACCCTATGGTGTCGACACCTCAAGTAGGAGGAAGAGCCAGGAGATCCATAGATGGGTGTCGGCGCCTCAGTTGGAGGAAGGGCCAGGAGATCCCATGAGAGCTATGCGATGACACTCTCCACTAGACACCCATTTGCCTTGTTTCCTTATTGCCTCTAGAATTGTATTTTTTTTATTATTTCTGTTTGATTTGGAAATGTTTCATGATCATCCTTTGGTTACTTGTTTACTGGTTATTGCTTTGATTAATGTGATGAGGTTTATGACTTTAAGTTATTATGTTGACTCATGGATGTTGTTGATTATGTCATTGTAATCCTTGAGTTTTATGATACTTTTGTATGCCGTTGAGTCTTATGGTTCCTGGTTTGGATGTTCTTGGTTGAGGTCTCTTTCTTGTCAGCTCCTTAGCATGGGGGGTGGGTCTTCGGACCCACATGGTTGGGTGGAACATGCTAAGCACCCCATCAGGTCCCCAGTCGAGGATCGAGAGGTGCAGATTGGTGCTGTTGTGGTGACTCCAGAGTTGTATCCGTCTTGGAGCTAGTTATGATATTGTGTACTCCTCTGTTCATTTGTATCATGTTATCTTGTTGTATGGTTTCCGTTCATATTTGGAAACACTTTGTGTCATTGTACCTCTTGAACATGGTACTATAATGTAACATTAAACCTTGTGTGGATATTGGCCATGGCAGTTGTTATTCAATGTGTTGAGTTAATCATGTCTATGTTGTATTTACGTACACAGATGGTTTCTTATCAATGATTTCTCATGTATGTGTTACATTTGCTAATGTTTAATTTGTTATGGTTTATATCTTTGGCTTTTATTCTTTATTATTGTTGTATGGAATTAAGTTCGTAATGTCTCCTCGTGTACCCCAAGGGATGTAAGTATAAGTGAATTTGTTTAATTAAGTTTTATGACTTTAGACTTAATGTGCATCTCATGTATAGTTAGATTTTCTTATAAAAAATAAAAAAAATTGTGCGGTAATTAATAAGTAGATGTCCTTTGGGGTTCACACGACGGGGTGTTACATTTCACAAGTTTTTATACCCTTGAGTTTCCAATCGAGTCCTCGTCATGTGCACATAAGCCCTTTCTTCATAACATTTTGCCCATTTTTTGCTATGTGATCCCATAAAATCCATCTAGGTCTGAGTATTTCACATAATAGTCCATATCGGCATGAGATTATCAAGGTCTCCTTGACCCATAATGCATTTTTGATTATATACATCTGTCGTTGCCTTTCAGCAAGACCTCTGGGATGTCACAACAATTGAAATTTACCTATAGGAACTTATCGGCAGGACATTCATATTGTTTCGGCGACATAAGAAAATTCATATCGGCGAGAGTGATATCACTGGGGTGAGGTCTCACTGAATGAGTCGTGTCTCACCGACCAATGCACGAGGAGGCTTATCGGCCAAACTAAGGGGTCTCGGGGTGATGTCTTACCGATTGTTTCATGACTTACTGACCGGCAACAAAAAGAGTGTATTGGAAAAAGCTCTTTTCATCGGAGTAAGTCACAGCAACCCATATGTCACGCCGATGAGGATATACATATCGACAAGAGTCAAAGCATCGGAATAAGGTCTCACCGAATGGGGCGTGTCTTATCAACCAGCAATAAAGATATGCATATCGGTAAGACTAATATGCATTGGAGTAAAGTCTTGGAAAACACCTCCGGTCTTGCTGACAATGCAAATGAGCTCTATCGAAGACTATCAGAGTGAGGTTATATAGTCTTGCCGATTTGAATGTCACACCGACATGTTGCTTCATCGATGAGAGAATAATATTGTCACGGCAACAAAAAGTGAACTTAAGGAGATTTCTTGGCAAGACATAAGATATCTATGGGATGTCTCCCCAACAACAAAATGTTACAACGACACACATGAGATGAAAGAATGAATATCGGCGAGACATTGGCCTTCAGTGTGACTACATGATGTCTCGGTGAATGTCTCAGAGATGATCAATTGAAGCTCGAATACTGTTGGCCAACATTTGGATACGCGAAGCGATATGTCTTTTCAGTTATAGATGTATAAATATCCATTTTCAATTGTAAAAGGAAGACATTAGAATTAGGAATTAGATTAGAGAGTAGATAGATTAGAAATGGATACAGTAGAATATAATTTTCAGATTAGAGACTATGATGCATGATTTCAAATGGAGATATCAATGAAAGTTAGTTGATGTGGCGGTTCATTTTTGGTGTCAATTGTCTGTTGTGCTTATTGAAAGTATTACTAAAGTTGTCTCCATGGTTGGCATTTTCTGGTTATTTAAATTGGTATAACAAGTTTATATTTAGTTTATTAGGGCACATTTGTTGTATCTGTGTGGTTAATTAACTGGTTCTTTCAAGGAGAGATTAAATCCTTTTGATTAATCACAGTAATTAGGGAAATTCATCTGGATCATTAAGAAGAGCTTAGTAATCACAGTCTTGCATGTTTATACAAGTTATAAACAAAACATATGCCAAACAATTTGAGTGTTTTCCAGAAAGAGGTTGCCCATTTCTATTTCATTTGACTCCGCATACCCAATAAGGCACTAGTCTCTACATTTCACCATTTAGATTCATTCATTTTCTTTACATCTGTTCACTGAACATATTAGGATTTAGTCTTGAATATTGCTATACAATTTATACCAAATTTAGTTTTATTCATCCACCTCCATCTACCATTGTGGGAAAAGCACTTCGAAGAGATAAGTACATTATGTCTGCTTCATTCACATAGGTACACCCGCCTAGGTCTAGCAGCACCTAAAGAGTAGAAAGCTTAAATCATTTGGCTTTGTCTATTACCCTAAAGCGTACCAAGACATTGGCAGCCTCTTGAGGCATTCTGCCTGCGTTTTTGAGAGCTAACACACCTAATTTTAGGAATTTGATCATGTTGATAGAGTCAAATTTATCTTCCATTAGAAAATGACCCTTATAACAAAAGAATTTTGCTCACTTCAAAATTATGAGATGCTTTGGTTGTGCTTTTAGGCCATGAAGAAAGAACAATTTACATGTTGCCAACATTAAGCAAATATTAATGAGTTCAAATATTTCCTTAACCATTCAACATATATGATAAAAATCCTCTTTAAAAAAGCAAAGATCTTTAGAACTTTAATTGTATGTAGAGTCATGTATAACCAACCTACTTAAATGCTATAGTTTTATACACAAATGAAAATGAAAGCATATAGTCTTAAGTCCTTTTATAGGTGCCTAATGCCTCCAAGAAATTCCTTACAATAGAAAATGGTCTTTTTATTCCATTCAGTAATAGATAACTCATTTATAAGCCTCATAAAACTTATATGTGAAGTGTATTGCAAAAGGCCTAGATCAAACGTCAAAAATCTCAATTGAACCCATATGCCTATTTTGTTGATTGTAGAGTAGTGGACAAAAACATTACAATAGTCATTGGACTAAGACCACAAGGTAGAGGATTAATTGTTGAAACTATTCTTGAAGCCTCTTCATAGGAAACATGATTGACTAATTGGTATTCTCTTTTAGCACTAGGATTCTAAAAAAGTGGAAGCAATAATTTTAATTTGCTATATATTAACCATCTTTTACTTACAATTTTTTTTTTAAAAAGGCAGTTAGAAGGCGCCATACCTCTACGACATTTAAGCCCAAATCAATTAGTATTGCACCGGGTTTTAGCCAATCACCATGAACCAAATTTGTCACACCTGCTACAACAACAAGAATATCTGCTTCATGAGTAAAATCTGTAGGAAATTCTTTCTATTTTGAGTAGAAATGGTCTACATAATTTTTTTGTGGAAACATGGTTTAAAACTTTAAATTAATACTTAAGTAAATATTGTCTACTATGTTTCAAATTTCAGAGCTATTCAATAGAATATGGCCCATATTTTGACATGTCAAACACTTTTCTAAGAAGAGAAAATGTAGTCCACCCTTAATCAATGTGTATTTATTTACAGACTAAACATATGTACTTATAAATTTATAGATATGTATTTTTCTAGATCCTTTTTCAGTTGAAAATAAAGATTACGATATTTCTTGTAGAGTATGTAAAAAGTGATCTATGAAAATTTAGATCTACCCATTTTGTCCAACAAATTTGTTTTAAGACATTTAACTATTATTGTTGTTGTCCCTTACCTTCAAAATAAAGTGTAAGCTGAAAGTCTGGCACAACTAATTCTCCAACAAATTTTTTTAGTACAACTAATTCTCCAGCAAATTTTTTTAGTATTTTAAATGACCATATTATAAAATTTAAAATTATCCTTCATAGCTCAAATTTTGATGCTACTCTTTGGATTGAAAATATTTTACTCTTTGCATCCAAATTATTTTATTTTCTAAAATTACATTCAATTCTAACTGCAAAAAAATCAAAAATTATTTTGCATGCCTACTTTTGTATTTTTTAGTTCAATTAGGTTTATTCTCATTATTTTTTATGAAATCCAAGTCTGTCTCATAGATATTCTTATTGTCCTAAACAACATAAGTTGTAGATAAAACAATTAAAATTCAAATCAAATATGTAGTGTACAATTCTTTATGGGTTAAATAACAAAATCTACTATTGTTAGCACCCAATTTTTAGAACACAACAAAAAAAATTAACAAGTATAACAATAATTTTAATTATTTGTGAATAAAACAAATATAATATAAATTAAAGTAATTATATCAATATAATATATAATAATAAAATATCATAAAATTTAATTTCTTAAAATAATTAATAATAATAATAAGTTGACAGAGGAGCATCTAGTTCGAGGGTGTGTTTTGTGTTTGCAAAACATTCCATGATTTTGTTGTGCCAACATAAAATTTGGCAACTGGAAGTTATTTAATTGTCAATGTAAATGGTGTTACTGTGAAATTATAAATTTTATATTTTGAAGAGAATTGGTGAGTCATGGGAGATTAGTTGTAAATTTTTTGTTTGTCAATAAATAAATTATTATTAATAATGATATAAGATAATAATATGGTTTTATAATATAATATAACTAGTTTTAAATCTATTATATTTGATTCTATATTATATTAATTTATTAAATTCATATGTAATATATTAATTTTAACAACAAAATCTACTATTGTTATCACCCAATTTTTAGAACACAACAAAAAAAATTAACAAGTATAACAATAATTTTAATTATTTGTGAATAAAACAAATATAATATAAATTCAAGTAAATTATATCAATATAATATATAGAACTATAATATATAATAATAAAATATCATAAAATTTAATTTCTTAAAATAATTAATAATAATAATAAGTTGATGGAGGAGCATCTAGTTCGAGGGTGTGTTTTGTGTTTGCAAAACATTCCATGATTTTGTTGTGCCAACATAAAATTTTGAAACTAGAAGTTATTTAATTGTCAATGTAAATGGTGTTATTGTGAAATTATGAATTTTATATTTTGAAGAGAATTGGTGAGTCATGGGAGATTAGTTGTAAATTTTTTGTTTGTCAATAAATAAATTATTATTAATAATGATATAAGATAATAATATGGTTTTATAATATAATATAACTAGTTTTAAATCTATTATATTTGATTCTATATTATATTAATTTATTAAATTCATATGTAATATATTAATTTTAACAACAAAATCTACTATTGTTAGCACCCAATTTTTAGAACACAACAAAAAAAATTAACAAGTATAACAATAATTTTAATTATTTGTGAATAAAACAAATATAATATAAATTCAAGTAAATTATATCAATATAATATATAGAACTATAATATATAATAATAAAATATCATAAAATTTAATTTCTTAAAATAATTAATAATAATAATAAGTTGATGGAGGAGCATCTAGTTCGAGGGTGTGTTTTGTGTTTGCAAAACATTCCATGATTTTGTTGTGCCAACATAAAATTTGGAAACTAGAAGTTATTTAATTGTCAATGTAAATGGTGTTACTGTGAAATTATAAATTTTATATTTTGAAGAGAATTGGTGAGTCATGGGAGATTAGTTGTAAATTTTTTGTTTGTCAATAAATAAATTATTATTAATAATGATATAAGATAATAATATGGATTTATAATATAATATAACTAGTTTTAAATCTATTATATTTGATTCTATATTATATTAATTTATTAAATTCATATGTAATATATTAATTTTAACAACAAAATCTACTATTGTTAGCACCCAATTTTTAGAACACAACAAAAAAAATTAACAAGTATAACAATAATTTTAATTATTTGTGAATAAAACAAATATAATATAAATTCAAGTAAATTATATCAATATAATATATAGAACTATAATATATAATAATAAAATATCATAAAATTTAATTTCTTAAAATAATTAATAATAATAATAAGTTGATGGAGGAGCATCTAGTTCGAGGGTGTGTTTTGTGTTTGCAAAACATTCCATGATTTTGTTGTGCCAACATAAAATTTGGAAACTAGAAGTTATTTAATTGTCAATGTAAATGGTGTTATTGTGAAATTATAAATTTTATATTTTGAAGAGAATTGGTGAGTCATGGGAGATTAGTTGTAAATTTTTTGTTTGTCAATAAATAAATTATTATTAATAATGATATAAGATAATAATATGGTTTTATAATATAATATAACTAGTTTTAAATCTATTATATTTGATTCTATATTATATTAATTTATTAAATTCATATGTAATATATTAATTTTAACAACAAAATCTACTATTGTTAGCACCCAATTTTTAGAACACAACAAAAAAAATTAACAAGTATAACAATAATTTTAATTATTTGTGAATAAAACAAATATAATATAAATTCAAGTGAATTATATCAATATAATATATAGAACTATACTATATAATAATAAAATATCATAAAATTTAATTTCTTAAAATAATTAATAATAATAATAAGTTGATGGAGGAGCATCTAGTTCGAGGGTGTGTTTTGTGTTTGCAAAACATTCCATGATTTTGTTGTGCCAACATAAAATTTGGCAACTGGAAGTTATTTAATTGTCAATGTAAATGGTGTTACTGTGAAATTATAAATTTTATATTTTGAAGAGAATTGGTGAGTCATGGGAGATTAGTTGTAAATTTTTTGTTTGTCAATAAATAAATTATTATTAATAATGATATAAGATAATAATATGGATTTATAATATAATATAACTAGTTTTAAATCTATTATATTTGATTCTATATTATATTAATTTATTAAATTCATATGTAATATATTAATTTTAACAACAAAATCTACTATTGTTATCACCCAATTTTTAGAACACAACAAAAAAAATTAACAAGTATAACAATAATTTTAATTATTTGTGAATAAAACAAATATAATATAAATTCAAGTAAATTATATCAATATAATATATAGAACTATAATATATAATAATAAAATATCATAAAATTTAATTTCTTAAAATAATTAATAATAATAATAAGTTGATGGAGGAGCATCTAGTTCGAGGGTGTGTTTTGTGTTTGCAAAACATTCCATGATTTTGTTGTGCCAACATAAAATTTGGAAACTAGAAGTTATTTAATTGTCAATGTAAATGGTGTTATTGTGAAATTATAAATTTTATATTTTGAAGAGAATTGGTGAGTCATGGGAGATTAGTTGTAAATTTTTTGTTTGTCAATAAATAAATTATTATTAATAATGATATAAGATAATAATATGGTTTTATAATATAATATAACTAGTTTTAAATCTATTATATTTGATTCTATATTATATTAATTTATTAAATTCATATGTAATATATTAATTTTAACAACAAAATCTACTATTGTTAGCACCCAATTTTTAGAACACAACAAAAAAAATTAACAAGTATAACAATAATTTTAATTATTTGTGAATAAAACAAATATAATATAAATTCAAGTAAATTATATCAATATAATATATAGAACTATAATATATAATAATAAAATATCATAAAATTTAATTTCTTAAAATAATTAATAATAATAATAAGTTGATGGAGGAGCATCTAGTTCGAGGGTGTGTTTTGTGTTTGCAAAACATTCCATGATTTTGTTGTGCCAACATAAAATTTGGAAACTAGAAGTTATTTAATTGTCAATGTAAATGGTGTTATTGTGAAATTATAAATTTTATATTTTGAAGAGAATTGGTGAGTCATGGGAGATTAGTTGTAAATTTTTTGTTTGTCAATAAATAAATTATTATTAATAATGATATAAGATAATAATATGGTTTTATAGTATAATATAACTAGTTTTAAATCTATTATATTTGATTCTATATTATATTAATTCATTAAATTCATATGTAATATATTAATTTTAACATGGCATTATAATAATAATTTTTCCCTCATCCCATTATTCCAAAAAAAATCAATTAAGTAGGGTTAAGGAGGGTTTGTAGGTGAACTTCATTCAACTAATGAAAATGATACACCAATTAAAATATTTGTTTTCTTTAATAAATAAATTTGCATAATTTATTAATACATAAATTCTCATAATGTATTAGCAAATTTTCATATAGATAAAATTTATGATATACCTTAAGTATTTTAGTTAAGTTGATTTCCATATAATTGCAAGGGTGTACAATAATAATGCTAAAAAATGTTTATTAAGGTGAGTGTTATAACTAATATTACATAAATATAATCAAAATAATCTAATTTGAAAATATTAATAATTAAGAATTATGTTTAGAATTAAGTTTATTATAATTATAATTATATAAATTAATTTACAATCATAATAATATTATTTTTTAATTAAATTATGATTAGGGTTATAGTTTACTAAAATACAATTAAATATTTTAGTAATTTACAATTAAAATTAAAATTATATAATTATTTAACTTTAGGATTAGAATATATAAATATAATCTAATTTATTAATTATTATTTTAAAATTAAAATAATTATAAAAATAATTATAGATGTTTTAATCAGTTATATTATAACCATATCTTATTTAGTAATTATTTTAAATGTTTAATTAAATAATTAGTGGTGAGAATTTTTCTAATCAAATAATTAATTACAACATTAGTTTTATAAATTAATTAAATTATAATTCTAGAGCCCTAATTATTATTAATAAGTATAATTCTAAATCATTATAATTATGATTAGGTTTAGAAATAGGGTTAACTAGCTTAATGGTTACAATTATAGATATGATTAGAGTTAGGGTTGGATTATTGTTAGAATTAGGATTAAAAATAGGGTTAAGATAGAATTAGAATTAGATTTCAAATTAATTTTAGAATAAGGGTAGTGAAAAGGTAAATAATGTTCCCCTTAATCACACTTCAAAAATTTATCTTTATGGGCGGGGGCCCTAGCTCGGTTGGCTAAGTAATTTTGTTGCGCCACCGGTCACGTTAAAAAGTTTACCATGCGCACTGTAGTTTATAGGAATTTTTTTTTTTAAATTTATCTTTATGTTACCTGGTTAAAATTTGAGTTTGGTTTAGAATTAAAATTAGGATTATAATTAAGGTTATAATTATGGTTAAGATTAAACTTAGGCTAAGGCTTACAATTAGGAAGGGTTAGGGTTATAATTAGGGTTTCAATTATGTTTACAATAGAAGTAGGGTTAGGGTTAGAATTAGAATGAGAACTATGATTAGGGTTACAATAAAATTTATAATTAGGATTATAATTAAAATTATGATTACAATTATAGTTAGGGTCAGGGTTAAAAGTGAGGGTTATAATTTACTTAAGTTATTCTAATGCATATAAACCAATACAATAATAGTCACTATTAATGCACAATGATAACTTAAATGCAAAATTTCTCACTTGTTCACTTAAACACCTATCTTCATCAACTATGTCCTAACAATAGTAGTTACTATCAATGCACACCAATAATTTATGTAATAAATTACTTATTTAATTCACTTAAATATTTATTCTCATCAATTGTGTCCTATTATTTCGTTTATGTATCTGTATTGTCAAACAAAACTACTTTGAGAGTATAACTATCAATTTCTATTTTTCCAATCTAATCAAACCATGCTAATCTCAATTTTCCTAAAAATCAAAGAGAAAAACCATCTTGCTAGCATTTGGCAGGAACTTCGCATCAAGAGCTAAGATTCACAACAAATAAAACTAGGACTACTCTTGCACATTTTGGCAAGAACTTCGTGTTGAAGTTTAGCAGCTTTGGGCTCAATTCTTCCAGCCTCAAATGAAGATATAATTTATTTGTGTTAATGGAAACTTTAATTTGGCTGACCATCATTGTAATTTAATTATTATTATTATTTTTATTTATTTCTTAATGGCCAATCTAGTCATTTGTAAAGGTGCAACCTATCTAGCATTGTATATATAGGTGGTCACTTTCCTTCATTCAAGTATCAAGAAAAAGTTTGATCCTTCTCCATTTAGTGTGAGTTCTTCAAGAAGAGTAGTGTGAATTCATATAGGAGCAGATTGTGTGTCTATTCAAGTGCTGATTGAAGGGAAGATTATTAGTGTGTGTTACAACCATTGTTGGCGATGTTTATTGGCCTTGTGTGTGACCTCATTGTAAAGATAATTGTTGAAATTACTCATATATATAAGAGATACATTTGTTGATGGGATTTTCTCCCTCAAGAGGGGGGTTTTCCCAGGGTATCGGGTGCTGTCATAATAGTGGTTTACAATTCCTGAGAGGAACGAATTTTAGTTGAAATCACATATTTTTAGAAAATATAATGATTTAAGCCTTAAAAAGTTCCATTTTAAGGATTCCAATTGAAGAGGGTTTGATCAAATCACCTTAGATCAAACCCCCTTGGATAGAACCTCGCTAGTTTTAAACCATACCTATAAATGTGTATCCTTTACACCTATCAAAATGCTGATAAAAAATCACTTTTGACTTAGATTTTGGGGGATCAAATGAATTCATTTAAAATTTATTTCAAATGATTATGGTATTCCTCAGAACAAGCTATCCAATGAATATAATTTTAATATGTTTTGGTTTTGTTATGTATTTCTTTTTTAAGTTTTATTAAACATAGGTTTTTCATTGAAAATGAATTTCTTTGTTCTTCACATGTGGAAAAATAGAAGATTATCAAAAAAAAAATTGAAAAATATGAGTGCACCAGATATTGAAGTCCTTGATCCAACCAAAAATAAAAATAAAATTTTGACATATACAAAAAGGTTACGCGTTATCGGTGTTTGAATTGTAATTCGTTTAACTTTGAAACTTGATTAAGGAAAAAATATTCTATAAAAACTATCTAACCAAGTGGAAGCACTAGATATCAGAGTTAGAAATCTAAATTTGAAAGAATTAGAATTTTATCCTTCAGGGAAAAAAATTTATGCTTATCGGGTCACTTTTTAAAAATGTTGTTTTCTGAAAAATCTATTTTCATGGGAGATGGAAAAAGTGCAATTTGATTCCAAAAATTTTGAAAAAATATTTTTAGAATCTACAGACAAAATTTGATGAGATTCTAGTTTGCACCATCTTCAATTTCCTCACTGTTTAGCCGCTATAGGTGCCCAAATGTGAAGATTTAGTTAAAAATAATAATTTCAGTGTCCAGTTTGGCCAAAAAATTGTAAACCACTATTATGGGATCACCCTATCTGCTATGTTATTGTGTCTAATTTGAATTAATTTTCTATGCATTAAATTTGATCATAAAACTAACACTTCGTCACTCTGCATCGACTTTACGCGAGAAATTGGGCCTTAGAATTTTCTTAAATGTTCCATTTTCTCTATTTCTCATAACTAATGATTATATACCTTATTCAAATTGGTTGTCTGACTACACTTCATATTCTGTAAGTTCATTACAGACACAATAGATTGAATATTGTAAATAACAACAGTAGTCATTATTACAGGGATCTCTACTTTTATTTATTTTACCTCTTTGAATTTTTGCTTAAGTTTGGTTTTTGTTGATATAAGAAAAATAAATAACGAGAGTCTAAAAATATGGAGCTAGCTTGATTCTACCCTCATTCATCTAGCCCTTAGATAAACTGATTTATAGTCTCATTGCATGATTTGTCTCTCATATATGCCATTTATTGAAACTTTAAACTTGGTTTCAACTTTCTTTAATATTTTGGTTAAATATAAGGTTAGAGTATCAGTTTATCATCCTTCCAATAAATTGGAGGAACATAAATCTAGTTTTTCGGCCAACCCCAATAGCTTGATTTGGGACACTACTTGTCTATTGACTGTCATTAATGTATACCAAAATATAAAAATTGAAAATGCCTTCAATAGTCAGTATAAACCTACTATTTAAAACAAAACTCTTGCTATAAAACTATCTAAGGATTCCATATTTAAAATTTCTCTCATCCAAGCTTGATTGAACTGAGTGATGGTAATAGTATTCTCATAGAAAAGTGTTTGGTCTTGGTATCCATGACACTAGGGGGAATGGGGATGGGAAGTTGGCTGGAATTAAGAACAAGGATCGTAGAATATTTAACCAAACCAAGAGAATCCACATGTTATAACTAAAATGAGGACTTTTTTTGTGGCCTCAACTTGGCCTTTCTATTGTTTTACATGGCCCTTGCTTGAGCTCACTTCGTCACATACTTTAGTGGCGAAGACAATGTATTTACACTAATGTTTCTGGCTAAAATTTAATGGGAAAATGAAGTTCAATCCTCATATTTCAAATATTTCTTGTGGTTGGGATGGCCAAAGGGGCATAAATTCTTGTTTTAATGGTTTTCCAATTCAATATTTCATTACCTATTCTTTGGCATCGAGGCCACCATAGAATTTTCAAAAGTACATTGCACATTGCGGCATGAAATTGAAGTTCCAATGGCCTCCAATAATATTCTCATGTGCCTATTTAAGTACATTCCCAATCTTTTACTGCACCACACACTTTAATACTTGGTTGGGCCCCAACTTCAAGAACAACAATCCATTGACTAGCTGGAATGCCTTGCTTTCCCATGCTAACCTTTAGTGGTTTCTTGCTTGTAATTCATGTATATTATATGTGGTTTGATTAATACTTGAAAGAAAATAGCAATCAACATTAATTAGAAAGAGGTAGTGATAAATATTGATAGAGGGAATCCATTCATATTTGTGCTCATCAAAAAATTGTTGAGTTTTGCTTGCAAAAACTTGGGATGAAAAAAATATCACAAGTAGTTAAATTGTGTTACAATAATGTCCAATGAGATGGTAGAAGATTTGGGTTTGAAAAGGATAACACACCCAAATCCTTATAAGTTATCTCAACTTCAAAATGGTCAACAAATATTGATAAATGAACAATGCATAGTTGATTTTTAGATTGCTTGGTATAAGGACAAAATTTATTTGGAAAAATACATATCTATAAATTTATAAGTATAGATGTTTAGTCTATAAATAAATACACATTGATTAAGGGTGGACTACATTATCTCTTCTTTAAAAAGTTTTTGACATGTTAGAATATGGGCCATATTCTATTGAATAGCTCTAAAATTTGAAACATAGTAGACTATCTTTATTTAAGTATTAATTTAAATTTTTAAACCATGTTTCCAAAAAAAATTATGTAGACTAGATAGCTACTCAAAATAGAAATTATTTTCTATGTAGATTTTACTCGTGAAGTAGATATTCTTGTTGTTGCAACAGGTGTGCCAAATTTGGTTCGTGGTCATTAGCTAAAACCTGGTGTAGTACTAGTTGATATTGGCTTAAATGCAGTAGAGGTATGGCACCTTCTAACTTCCTTTTTCAAAAAATAATTGTAAGTAAAAGATGGTTAATATATAACAAATTAAAACTATTGCTTCCACTTTTTGCATGATCCTAGTGCTAAAAGAGAATACCAAAATTAGTCAGTTATGTTTCCTATGAAGAGGCTTCAAGAATAGCTTCAACAATTAATCATCTACCATGTGGTCTTGGTCCAATAACTATTGCAATGCTTTTTTCCACTACTCTACAATCATCAAAATGGGCATATGGGTTCAATTGATATTTTTGATGTTTGATTTAGGCCTTTTGCAATACACGTCACAATATAAGTTTTATTAGGCTTATAAATGAGTTATCTAAATTACTGAATGGAATAAAAATATCATTTTCTATCATAAGGCATTTTTTGGATACATTAGGAACCTATAAGAGGACTTGGAACTATATGCTTTCATTTTCATTTGTGCAGAAAACTGTAACATTTAAGCAAGTTGGTTATACATGACTCTATGTACAATTAAAGTTCTAAAGATCTCCACTTTTTGAAAGAGGATGTTTTTATCATATATGCTATATGGTTAAGGAAATCTTTGAACTCATAAATATTTACATAATGCTAGCAACATGTAAATTGTGCTTTCTTCATGCCTAAAAGCACAACCAGAGCATAAGAATTTTGAAGTGAGCAAAATTCTTTTGTTATAAGAGTCATTTTCTAGTGGAAGACAAAGTTGACTCTATCAATGATCAAATTCCTAAATTTAGTTGACAATTGCTTTATCTTGACCAATTGTTCCTAAAACACAATAAACTCAACAAATGAATTAGATACCCAATTTACCCATAACTATCTATTTTAAAGCTCTTTTGTAACATTTTAACTTATCCTAATTCATTCTATTAACATTTATCCTTAATACTATTGGTGGGTTGGTTGAGCTAGGTTTTGTCTCCTATAGAGGTGGAGAGAGCAATTCGCTTTTAAGGAAAATGATTGGATCCTCATGTTCTTGTGATGACCTCTCCTATAGAGGGGGAGAGGGTTTCTTGCTGGGCAAAGTTTTGTCTACTTTTGGGGCTCTACTTCTGCATACCTATGACTTGGTTGTTTCTATCAATGGTATTGTGAGACCAATCTACTTGAGTGGTTGGCTTGTTATGGCTTGGTTGTTGCAAGCTTCACTCTTGGGTTTAAAGTCCCTACCAAAACTTGGTTATGGGTTGTTGGTCCCGTCAAAACCAATGGATTGTAGTGGGTTGTTGGTCCTGTCAAAACCAATAAAGTCAAGATTCATGTAGAATCTTGGTTCTTTTTTTAGCAACCTGTTGGCTTTTGGCCGGTTGCTGGCTTGTTGGGTCCTTGTTTCACTGTTGGATGTTTTTGATTCTTTCTTTTGGGCAGCTTGTTCTTCATGGTATGGGTTTTGGGTGCCCTTAAAACCTAATGGTTTCGGGTCCATTCAAAACCTATTTATCCTCTTATCAAAAATTTTAATCCTTAATACTAGTATATATAAAAGTTATTCATGTATACATAGTTACTATATATATAGAGAGAGTAATCATATAATATTAATTCCTTTTCACATTTGGTTGTGATCCCTCTAACTAACAATAACCTAATCTATAGTAAATATTCTATTCTCCTTAGTCCCCCTAAATATACTTAACTTAGTTTATTTACCCAACCTTCAATTTTCTAATGACAAATTACTCTTCCATAAATGTAACAATTTTACACTAGGCTAATCTATTAAAATAACCATTACATATTAGGCCATCTAATTATATATATATACATATAACTATACATTTATATGAATAAAAAAAATATAATACTACATATAAATGTGCCCTAAATGTTTACATCTAATGAACACAAACAAAGCCTATATAATACGTTTTTCATAGTACAAACATTGAATACCTCAAAATAGAAACACCAATAGATTATCATAATCTAATTTACCATTCCACTATTAGAAAAATATTATCAAATGCATTCTTTTAACTAAATTATTCGAATACCACAATACTATTATTTTGATTTCTAAATAAGAGCATACAAATCGAATACATAAAAGTTGAGATTCAAACGAACAACATCAAGTGAATGTAAACGCACATGCATAAATATGTACACCTATATCGAATATCACCCAATAAAGTTAGATCCAACTCATGCTATCTAATTTTTCCAATATCCATTAAATTCATAAGGCGGTATGCTCTTCTCTAACCTTAGTTTAATCTGTATGGATGTACATACATATAGACAAGGATATAGATGTATATATATATAACTACAACTACATGTCATCCATCCCTCATAAATTGTTTTTGATTAAGATAGATGTAAATATATATATATATATTCAAATTGTACCCCCAATGAGTAATATGCATGTAGTGACTATAATAGAGGGACTGCCATTAGCAACACGTAGGCTCTTTAGATGACATATATATATACAACAGTAAAATAAAAATATATAAATTGTTTGCAGGATAGGCACAAAATAGATTTTACAAGAAAGCACTAAAAATCTTTGAACTACATTTGAAACGTTCTGGAACACGCCCTGCCACACTGTAATTCTCTCTCACTATGTGTATGCCATTGGATGTATATGTTGTTTTGACACTTGGTTTATGCAGGATTGCAGGTACCCAAGCCTTGATTCCACGTGCACTATCAAGATAGGGTGAGCCTCATAAATCCCGATGGGTATGAAGTTGAAAATGGAGTTGACAAGAAAAGTCCTACAACCTAGTCCGTCATCTCGTCATCATTTGACGATGTTGTCTGTTAGTACCCCATTTTATTATGGTATTTTTTTGTTCATGTTGTTTATTTTAATTATTCATTTAACATTGTTCTATTTAGTCATTGTTCATTTTCGTTCAAGCATTGCTTGGGTTTTGTAGCTCATTTTTTTAATATTGATGTAATTAAAGTAGTAAATTAAATAATTAAAAAAAAATGGTGAAAAGAAAATTACACATATTCCCTATGTCTCAATCTTCTTCAAATGTGAGCTATTAATTCTTAATACGTAGATTTCTTGACTCTAGTTTTATTGCATGTGTATTCGGGTAGTTGCAGTACACCCCTATCTTCTTATAATTTGACTAACTTTCATGTCTGAAAGCGTAAATAGATAATTTTAGATATATTCTATTTCAAAACCTTCTCCCTTGAATTTTGACTTACTAACTTTGCGGTTTGTAGAGTGTTGTTCTCCTATTGAAATCCCCTCCAACTAAGTGTATATATCCTTCTAGAGGTGTTGAAAAGACACTGTTATATTTCGAGTTGGGCAAATCAGCTACCTCGAACTAGTTGTTAGGGCCAAGCTAACATGAAGGTTCTATATATTAGACTAGGATACTATGTAGATCATTAATTCTTAATTTCAATCTCATTTTTGTACTTTTTGAGCTTTGATTCTCTATGGCAAGTCCATTTCAATGTCCAAGCCTCATATCCACTTAAAATCCAAAAAATAGTAAAGTGAAATGTATCTATTTATTCTATTTTTCCTTTCTTATAGTCTAATAATAGAAGGCTTTCTATTAGTTTTTAATCATTACTGTAGTTCACTAGGAGTGCTTTCAAGGACACTTCTACTTTTTCTCATCAACTCTCAAAAAAATTTAGAACCATATCCTTCCATTACCAAGGGAAATTATTTCTAGTTCTTGTTCTTTATTTTCTTCCTTCAATATATTTGTAGCATAATATATTTCATTGTTTTCACATATTTTGTTAACATCTATTAGGTTTTTCACTTCTAAGTAGTATCTATATACTATTTGAGAGCTCATTGGAAATTTTCAAGTCTCCACCATCACCCAAGACTAGGCCAACCCACAATACTAGGTAGTCAAGTAAGGTGTCCCCCCTTAGATGGTTAGGTCTTTTTTTATTATAAACCTCAAGAATTCACTAAAAAGTTCATCTATGTAGTAATCTAGGTATTTTCTTATTAGTCAACCTCTTTCCACAAGTGCATCTAGATCATATTTCACACTATTCTTTCTCTTTAATGCTTTCCTACTAGTTCCTTGTGACTATTGCTAACTTGGTTTGTCTACTTGTTGTTTATCATTCTTAGCTCTCATTATTTAGTTCATTAGTGTGAAAGATAAATAATTTGTACTTATTTCTTAGTTTGTATTATATTACTTAACAACACTCCAAAGAACATTTAAAACTTAATTTTAGGATCTTTCATTTTTTTAAACTAGATCATACATTCCACATTTGAATTTCAAGTGTTAGAATAGTCTTATCACTACAATATTTTGTTAGAATAGTTCTATCAATATTTGGATCTCATTTACTTTCTCTTACCATAGTGCAAAAGTGTCCTATAATTGCTCACCCTTCACCATCATTTCTATCATATTCCATGGACTCTCCCATGTTTCTCTCTTCTATCCATAAAACCTTTCTTGATGTAATCTTTTTATATCACCTTTTCTCTACATATCACATAATTTTCAATCACATAGTGTACCTCCTTAATTTATAATCATTATCCCTCCCCATTGATCATATCCTAACTAGTCTATCTCATGCTCCCACTTTCAGTATTTTTCTTAAAATCTATCCAAGTGATTTAAAGTATAGATCATGTCTTATATTTTTTCATTTTTTCAAAACTATTCATTCACCATCCCCTCCTATTTTCATTCCTCATGACCTAGACGATGATTTTAACACTTTTTTCCCAACACATCCCCTCCTCTTGCACATGATCATTCATCTATTAACCATGCTAATAATTCATGTTGCCACATAATGAAATCAAGGTCAAAGGATCCAATAAAGGAATAGCCAACCATACAAACAAATGAGGAAACATATATCATAGAAATCAACAAAGCTCAACAATATGAGATTTATTGATTCACGTTCATAAATGGAATTACAATCCACCTCAAGGGCATACAAAATGAGTCTACAGTTCGTTCAAGATACATATAGGCACAAGAATATGCATAAAATTGCAATGATATTACAATAGAATGTCAAATATTAAGCTAGAAACTGAAGTAACTTTCTTAAAAATGATCATGAGAATGAATATATAGTAGCTTCTATCCTTAGGGGTGATCTCAATTAGTTGTAGGGAGGTAAAAAAATTGATGTGAGATATTCTAGAATGAATGTGGTGATGAAGAATGTAACGTCCACATTTTAAACTGGCATTGCTTTGGGATGTTTTAGCCTATTCTTGACCCTCATAGGCTAATGAGCATGGTTAGGGGGTCCTTGCTGCAAATATCTAGTCAAGTTGATGGTTTCCTTTTTCTTGGATTCAGTTGAATTGGAGAAATAAGGAGTTTTATTGAGATATAATGTTAATTATTATTAAAGGTAACTTTAATAATTATTATTATTTTAATATTATGTTATAATGTTATATTTGCACTTTATATTATAAATTCATATTTAATATTTGTAAAGTGAAAATATTATATTATTATTTGAGAAGCTTCTAGATGTACTTGGAGAAAAAGTATTAAGAGAGGGTTAGTCAAGCTTCTAATCATCCAGGAATTGATATTTTCTTGATGTTATTGTTTGGTGAAGGAGCCAGCTAGGGTTTCTACCATTTCAAGCCATTGGGAATGAAAACTCTCATTGGTTATGCAATTTTGAGGTTGTGAAATATCAGTTGATTTATTGCTAATTGAGTGGGCTTTATTTTAGAAGTCTGACAATTTGTGCTACATTGGAGAATTTACAGATTTTTCATTAGAACTTATTTTCATTCATTGGATGGTTTCAATCTACATACACATACTCATATTTGGTTCGTATTGGCACATCTTGGCTCAAAATCTTCGTGGTTGTTTGATAGATATTCTTATTGTCCTAAAAAACATAAGTTGTACATAAAACCATCAATTCAAATCAAATATGTAGTTTACAATTCTTTATGGGTAAAATAACAAAATCTACTATTGTCAGCACCCAATTTTTAGAACACAACAAAAAAATTTAACAAGGATAACAATAATTTTAATTATTTGTGAATAAAATAAATATAATATAAAGTAAAGTAAATTATATCAATATAATATATAATAATAAAATAGCATAAAATTTAATTTCTTAAAATAATTAATAATAATAATAAATTGATGGAGGAGCATCTGGTTCGAGGGTGTGTTTTGTGTTTGCAAAACATTCCATGATTATGTTGTGCCAACATGAAATTTGGAAGCTAGAAGTTATTTAATAACATTCAATTTTAAAAGAAAAATCAACGTCAATGTTTATAATGGAAAGACAGATTTAAAATAGTCTAATTTTCCTCCATAGTGTTGGATGATTCAAACGGTGCAGTTGGAGGAGCAAAACAAAAATAATAATACACAACAATGAGAGGAAAAAAAACACACCATGAGAAGGAGAGAAAGGTGTTGGGTATGATGTTTGTGTGCAGCAAAAATAGAGAGGGGTGCCATATAAAGGAAAGAGAGGCATAAAATTATAAAGGGCTGCCTATTTGAAATAAAATGCAAAGATAAGTGTAGAAAGAGGCTACATACCATATTTTTTGAGTGGAAAACTTGTGCAAAATACAAAGAGGATGTTGTAATATAACAAAATAAATTTAATGGCATAAGAATGCAGATTTAGAGACTAAAGGCAGCGTAGGGAAAAGACTTACGGCTGCGTTGAAGGAAATTTTGAGAAAGGAAGAGGGCCACATAAATTAAATCAGTGTGTAGATTTTAAATGATAGTGAATTGAGCTTGTCTATGTAGAGAATACGCTGAAGCAAAGTAGAGCATCTGGTAAATTGTATGGAAATTTTCAATTTGAAGAAATAAAACAATTTTTCACTATGAAGCTTTTGTGAATTCTAATCAATTTAATTGTCAATGTAAATGGTGTTACTGTGAAATTATAAATTTTCTACTTTGAAGATAATTTGTGAGGACCATGGAATATTAGTTGTAAATTTTTTGTTTGCCAATAAGTAAATTATTATTACTACTGATATAAGATAATAATATGGTTTTATAATATAATATAGCTAGTTTTAAATCTATTATATTTGATTATATATTATATTAATTTATTAAATTCATATGTAATATATTAATTTTAACATGGTATTATAATAATATATACTGTATAATATGTAACATATATAATCTAATATATTTTGTAATTTATAAGAAAGAAAATATTATATAAAAAAAATCAATGATTGCACTAATTTTTTAAAGATATTTTCCACAACAATGTTAATTTCAATGGCGAAAATGTGATGGAAATTACCCCCCGGTCCTCTGATGTTGTTAAAGGAAAAGCTCTCTTGAAGGATGATTACAAGGAGAAAGACCTGGCTTGGGAACAGGTGGGCTTGCTGAAGGGGATTGGACAAGCTGGAAAAGAAGGTCTAGGAGGTGACCCAATTTTCCCTAAGGATCATGCATAGGTCGACTACCAGCCTTTGTTTGCTTCAGAAGGACAAGTCTGCGGATGATGCTGAGCTTGATGCAGATTTCAAGAAGCTGCTCCAGTTCCTCATGACGGATTAGGTGACTACCTTACATAATTTGTCTGGCAGGAAGGATAAAAATTAGGTCGCTGGACCCATTTGTCCATATTTATTTTATGGCTTGTTGTTTGTTTTTTCATGCTAAACTTTATAGGCCCCTGGTGGTCCTTGGACATATTTGGTTGGTTTTACTTCATGTTCAACCTTTTAGGCTACTGGACCAGTTTGTCCATATTTATTTTATGGCTTGTTGTTGTTTTTTCATGCTAAACTTGATAGGCCCCTGGTGGTCCTTGGACATATTTGGCTGGTTTTACTTCATGTTCAACCTTGTCATCTTACGTATATTGTTACTTTTTGTTTTTGATGATGTGCTGTGAGTGATGGCTTTCTCTCTACTGTCACTGTGCTGCTTGTGTGCTTTCATTGGATGGCCTTTGGTGCCTTGCTCTCTACTATCACTGTGCTGCTTGTGTGCTTTCATTGGATGGCCTTTGGTGCCTTGTTCTTATGGGTCAACACCCTTGTTCCTTGTTCTTATGGGTCAACACCCTTGTTTTGCTGCTTTATATTTCAAAAACAATGTTAATTTCATTATATTTAATTTTTCTTAAAGTAAAATGTTTGATTTTTTACTTTTTTAATTTTTGATTTTTTTCCCTCATTTCTTGAAAAGTGAGCCTAAAATTATTCCAAAGAAAATCAAATAAGGAGGGTTAAGGAGGGTTTGTAGGAGAACTTCATTCAACTAATGAAAATGATACACCAATTAAAATATTTGTTTGCTTTAATACATAAATTTGCATAATGTATTAGCAAAAATTTATGATACACCTTAAGTATTTTATTTAAGTTGATTTCCATATAATTGTAGGGTGTGCAATAGTAATGCTAAAAAATGTTTATTAAGGTGAGTGTTATAATTTTTTATTTTTTATTTTTTATTTTTTTTTTAAAAGGAAGGGGTAAAAATTTTATTCAATCAAATTCAGAGTACAAAGCAAAGGCCAGAGGCCCACCAAACCAACACCACCACCAGAAAAATCAACCACCCCATTACATATTCCTATCTTCCACTAATAACCTCTCTAAGGTCTCATGATAATCAGAAGGTAACTCCTCCCTTCCACTAATATCCCAGCCATCCACATTCTCAGAGGCCCACTTCGCCAGACAATCAGCCACTCTGTTCCATTCTCTAGGGATGTGACAAAAGGAGACAGAAACCAAGGAATTGCAAAGACTTAAAATCTGTCTGGCAACAGAGGCTAATTACCAACTAACATCATCCAATCTCTGGTTGTTTAGCATATCCACCACAATTTGAGAATCAGACTCACAAATGATCCTCCTCCAACCTAAAGAGCAGCCACGCTCAATAGCAATCTCAATAGCAAGGGCCTCCATCAGATTATTAAAGTGTTGACCCTTGTAAATAGAAAAGAAGAAAACCGCACCACCATCATTACCTCTACCAACACCCCCGACCCCAGCATGACCAGGGTTTCCATGAGAAGAACCATCAGTATTAATCTTAAGAACCCCCTCAGGGGGAGGTGACCACCTCCCATCACGGCAGACCCGTTGCCTAGCTTGATGGGGTCTTCTCCCAATAATGTTTCCCCTTTGATTATCCCCCAGGTTCAAATTCCGCACAATAGCAAGATCACCCTAATCAATATTTTCAGACATATCACACCTAGTAGAAATAGTCTCTTGAAGCCTGCTAATTATCTTCTTCCACAATTGAAAACTTCCCAATTTGGAACCACAAAAAACTCTACGGTTCCTCTCCAGCCAAAGGTTCCAAAGAATCAAAACAGGCCCAACAGACCAAGCCACCTGCAAGAAAGAAGTCTTAGCAGGAGACCTGCCAAGACATTCCCAAAAATCAATTAGGGAGGTAGCATGAATACAGCCATGATGCCAAGCCTCCCACCATCTATGCCATATCTCTTTAGAAAAAGGGCAAAGAAAGAACAAGTGAGAGGTACATTCCTCACTGTGCAAACAAAGGAAGCAGATAGACGGACCCTGAAAGCCGCGCTTGCTTAGATTATCCCAAGTGAGGCACTTCTTCTGAGCAACCAACCATAAGAAAAAATTACATTTGGGCCAAGAAAAGTTGTCCCAAACCTTCTTCCACCAGTGCACCTCAGTGGGACCATGTAAGTTCTTGTCAAGCATCGCATAGCCTTGAGCAACTGAAAAATTTGCCTTTTGGGCTCGGACTCCAAGCCAAAACATCCCTCTCATTAAGGGAGCTGCAGAGCCTGCCCTCCAAAACTCTAATAAGAACAGCACGATCCTCATCTGAACCACCCATGGGCCACTCCTGTGGGTCCTTCCAACAAGCCACCATCGCCTGACCAATTCGCTTGACTGTTTTAAAATGCTCCACCTTAATCCAACCCGCCTCAGAAAAAATATGGCACAGAGGCCAAAGCTGAGGGAAACTAGAAAGAATGGGAGGGTGGCCATCCCAAGAGTCCTGCCAAAATAGCGCCTCAGAGCCTCTATTACAAATCCAGAAGAGACCCTCCTTAATCAATTGAGCGCCCTTCTTAAGGGTATCCCAAATACAAGAACCTTTACCCAACAAAGCAAGCCGCGACACATCAAGGCTATCAGTACTAGAAAGATACTTGTGAGCAAGAATCCTGGCCCAGTCATGATCCTGATTGTTGCACCACCTCCAATATAGCTTGGCAGCCAAGGCCGTGACAACAAGAGCCATAGACCTAAGACCAAGGCCCCCAGCATGCTTCGGCCTGCAGACACACTCCCACTTGACTAAACTCCACTTCGAGGAGAGAAGGTTGCCAGACCAAAGAAATTGCCGAGACAAAGCATCAAACTCCCGTACAAAGGTGGAGGGGGGTACCTGCAAACAACACCTGTAAATGGGGAGAGATTGCACCATAGTCTTTAGGAGAACCACTCTCCCAGCAGAAGATAACCATCTAAAAGTCCAATGACTAACCTTACTTCGGAATTTTTCCAAAATTCCCTGCCAGTAATCTCTATGTTGAGATCCCAAAGCCAAAGGGATCCCAAGGTACATCAAGGGAAGATAACCAATTTGAAATCTAAGGATCCTAGCAATCCTGCTTTGAATAAGCCAAGGGGTATTAAAGAAATAAATGGATGATTTGTCATCATTAATGCACTGACCTGAAGCCTTCAAATATATATCTAAGGCACTCCTGAAATTCACTGCCTCACTAATTCGAGCCATGCCCATCAAAGCAATATCATCCACAAACTGAAGATGAGAGTAGGAAGGAAGAGAATTGTTCCAGCTCCAACCTTGGATAAGACCCTGCCTCACCTGAGATTTAATGAATCTTCCTAGACCCTCCACCATAATAATGAATAAATAAGGAGATAAAGGATCCCCTTGCCGAAGTCCCTGAGAAGCGCTAAACAAATCTGAAGGCTCCCCATTAATGAGAACAGAGAAGGAAGATGAGGTCACACAACTAAGAACCCAATTCACCCACTCCACATCAAAGCCAAAAGCCAAGAGAATTTTTTGTAAGAACTCCCAGCTCACCCGATCATAAGCTTTAGCCATGTCAAGTTTCATAAACATAGCCTTCTCCTTAGAGTTAGCCATAGAATGAATAGCCTCCATAGCAATCACAACACCGTCCAAAATTTGTCTTCCTTCAACAAAACCCCCCAGCTCAGGAGAAATCAGGGAGCCAAGGAGAGGTTTGAGTCTCTCTGCAATCAATTTGGTGATGATCTTGTAAACAACATTACAAAGCGCAATAGGTCTAAATTGAGCCAGCTGATTAGCCCCCTCCTTCTTAGGAATGAGAGCCAAGAAAGTAGAATTCATGGCCTTGAGCATCTTTTTGTTCTTGTGAGATTCTTGAACCACCGCGAGGAGATCAAACTTTATTATTTCCCAGAACTCTTGGAAGAACACAATAGGAAACCCATCTGGGCCGGGGGCCTTACCTTTTTTCATGTTAAACACCACTTTCTCCAATTCAGGTAACAATATAGGACATAAGAGAGCCCCATTCATCTTAGCAGAGACCAGGTGGGGAATACAATCCAAGATGGCCCTCTCCTCGTTCCTAGTTGCAAGATCGTCTCTGGAAAAAAGGTTTGAAAAATAATTGACTGCAGCCTTGGACATATCAACACAAGAAGAGAGATGAGCCCCTTTAGGCGAAACCAAAGAAGAGATAGAATTCCCCTGCCTCCGAGCCTTGACCGAATTATGGAAGAATGCAGTGTTCCTATCCCCTTCCTGAAGCCAATCAACACGATATTTTTGCTTCCAAAAGATCTCCTCCTGAAGCTCCCACTCTTCTAAACCCTTAAGAGCCAAGGACTCAGCTATACTTAGATCAGAGGTCAGCCCTTGGTCTCAAATCATACGAGTGATGTTATCCAACTTAGACTGAGCAGCCATCTTCTGAGCATGGAGGTTCCCAAAACATTGGTTATTCCATCTCTTAAGCCTGTACTTCACATGTTGAAGCCTCTTACAAAAAGTAAACATGGCCGTCCCATGCGCAGGCATCCCCTCATACCACCAATCTGACATAAGATCATGCAAAGACTGATCTCTTAACCACATTAACTGAAATTTGAAAGAAGGGTTTTTGGTGACTCCATACGTGGTGATAGAGAGCTTGATAGGCCAATGGTCTGAGCCTCTCCAATCTAGAATTTTTGAACTGGTGATCAACCTACTATGCATCCAATAGCAGGAAACCAAAAATCTATCGAGTCTTTCTGAGATAGCTTCAGCACCACACCTCCTATTATTCCATGTGAAGACACCATTAGAAGGCTTCACATCAATGAGATTCAAGGAACCAATCATATCCCTGAGAAGATTTGCAGAGGGGTCCAACTTGGCTAATCCTCCACGTTTCTCATCCAGGCTAGTAACAACATTAAAATCACCAGCCATAATCCATGGAAGAAACGGGTCTAGGGCGCGAATGAAACTGATGTGAGCCCAAAGATTTGACTTACCAGAAAGATTAGTAGGAGCATAAATATTAGATAAAAGGCACCTTTCTCCAGTCACAAGACAAGAGGCCACCGGAGAGATAGAAGACTGACTAGCAATCCACCATAACGGGAGCACTTTCCTCGGATTCCAGAGGCAAGCCAACCCCCCCGAATTGTTCAATGCACCCACCCCCTGCCACTTGCCCTGGGGCCAGATGTGTGAAGCGCAATTAGCCAAACCATCCACTGTAAGCTTTGTTTCTTGAATAAAAACCACATCGGGAGACTGAGATTCAATTAATCTGCGAACAACCTTTTGTCTAGGGATGTTGTTCAACCCCCTAACATTCCATGATAAAACAATCATTTATGGGGGAGGGAGAAGTGGGAATCAATGGGTTTCACAGACCCAGACTCAACCAAAGTATCCCCAATAATCTTGACCTTCTCTTGATCAGTCTTCCTGCCACCCCTTAACGGTTTATCAAGAGGCCCCTTTTTGAAAGATTTCTAGTGCAAGCCTAAAACAGGAGGAGCTTTGTTACCCTTCACAGAGTCTGAGGCCCCCTTAGGAGGAGGGGGGTCAGGAACCATCACAACAGCTCCCTTCGGATCCTGTGACGCCTGGAGACCCCTGATATCCTGAACCTGAGAAGGTAGATCTTGAGCAATCTGATCAACCAGAAGATCCCCTAGAGATACACTCTGATCCTCCTTCTTTGCATCCTCATCCTGACCTTCATGCATACCCTTAGCCCCAGAAGAGAGCTCAACTGGAATACCTTCCTCTTGGGCCAAATCTTCCAGAACATCAAATCTATTAAAAGTGCCATCATTGTGACTATCCAACCAAGTCCTCTTCTTACCCTTGCCTTTGTTACGGGACTTAACCAGAGTAAAGCCCTCGTTATCTGCATGTTCATTAGGCACGGGATCCTTCCCCTTGTCCCCCTTAGAAGGTCCAGAGACAGCCAAGGGGGAGGGTTTAAACCTGGGACATTTGCGGTGCAAGTGACCATACTCATGACAAATTCGGCATCTAAAAGGGAGGTTCTCATAATCTAGCTGTTGGATCCAAGAAGAAGATCCCATGCGGATTCCCATAGAGTCTGGTAATGGATTATTTAAATCAACTTCTACACAAATACGAGCAAAAGAAATTACCTTACGATCTTGAGTTTGTGTAGCCGATCCCACAGGTTTTCCAAGAAGCACTGAAATTGAATGAAGAATATCTTCCCTCCAAAATTCCAAAGGGAGCCTCAGCAAACGAACCCACACAGGTACCCGCGAGGGGATCTCTTCAGCAGAGTTGAAACCCATGTGCCAAGGCTTGATGAAAAGCCCCACCTGGTTAAAGAAATAAGGGCCTTCTTCAAAAGCCCGATTCCTATCTGACATGCAAGAAAAGATGACCAGAAAATAGTTATTAGCTGCCAAAATAATCTCCATATCACCTTCAGGATTCCAAACCCGACGAGCCCAGGAGTACAACACCGGTAGAGAAAGATGAAGGCCCAAAAATTTACAAATAAGGGCATGATTACCCCAGTACTCAACATCTTCTGAAACTTGCTCAGGTTGAATAACCAAAACAGGTCGATCCTCAGATCTTTCCAAGCATCCGTTTACTTTTTTAATTCGAAACGTCCCTTTTGAGGAAGAGACTCCATCTCTATATAAGGGTTTACCCATCTGATCTTCACCATTGGCATGCAACGAAGAAGACGGCTCTACCATCTCCAAATCCCCAGAGGAAATCTGGGACAAAACAAAACCACGATTCTCCATGGACTAGGTAACACACCCACGCCAACAAAGAGAGGCAGAACAAGAGACCCCCAGTCTCAGATCTTAAGACACCACCTGCCAGCAAAAAACAGGCGAGCAAAACACAAAAAAAAAAACACCCTCCCACAACCAAGCAAGCATTCGGCCCCCAAGCCAACCCACGCCCCCCTGAGCACAGTAGGTGAGTGTTATAATTAATATTACATAAATATAATCAAAATAATCTAATTTAAAAATATTAATAATTAAGAATTAGGTTTAGAATTAAGTTTATTATAATTATAATTATATAGATTAATTTACAATTATAATAATATATTTTTTTAATTAAATTATGTTTAGGGTTATAGTTTACTAAAATACAATAAAATATTTTAGTAAGTTAGAATTAGAATTAAAATTATATAATTATTTAACTTTAGGGTTGAAATATATAAATATAATTCTAATTTATTAATTATTATTTTAAAATTTAAAATAATTATAAAAATAACTATAGATGTTTTAATCAATTATATTATAACCACATGTTATTTAATAATTATTTTAAATGTTTAATTAAATAATTAGTGGTGAGATTTTTCTTGTCAATGTCTATTTTAAATCAATTTCTCACATATAAGTCTAATAGATGCCTCATAAAGATATCTCTAAACATATTTTATATAAATTTTTACAAAAAATTTATGCTACTTATATCTTTAATTCTAACCTTGAGTTTGACTTTAAAATAAGATTACAATTACAAGTCAAATTAAGATATAATAAAATAAAATATAAAATATTTCAATTACAAAATTAATTAACCCATAAATTTTAAAAAATTAGATAGTTTTAGTTTTTAGTTCCCCTTGGACTTAACTAGTGATTAATTGTTTTGCTTGCAAGCTAATCAAAATCTATTATTTTCTTTCCTATACATTATAATTTAATTTTAATACTTTATATTTTAATTTTTTAAAAGTTAAATGCACGATTTTTAACTTTTCAAATTCCAAAAAATATTTGTCCTTAACTTAATTGGCTCAAAGCTTTTGAGCGATAAGGGCGATTTTCCTGGCTCCATTATTAGAGTTGCGATTATAATGGAAAGGGTAGGAGAAAATAACAATTACTTTTAACTTAACTATTCTATTTATGTTTGCAATCTAAATTTAACTAACTCTAAATACTAATAAATTCTCCTATACTTTTACTTTTAACTTAACTATTCTATTTATAGTTTCAATCTAAATTTAACTAACTCTAAATGCTAATAAATTCCCCTATACTTTTACTTTTAACTTAACTATTCTATTTACATTTGCAATCTAAATTTAACCAACTCTAAATGCTAATAAATTCCCCTATACTAATTTCTTAAATATTCTATGTAATTTAAATTATATAGGTTAAATTGAATGTAATTTAAATTATATAGATTAATTATTTAATTTATTTTTGCAATACAAACCTTGCTAATTCTCCATATTAATAAATTCAACTATGCTGATTTTTTGAAGATAAATAAATGTATCTATACATTCAAACTATATTTTTTAAGATTAATTTTTGGTAATATTAATTCTCATTTTCCTTTGATAAATTAAAATATATTTCTTGAAATGTATTTTTGTAATATAAAATCAATTAATACTAATTTCTTTTGAAATTTGATAAATTGAACTAAAATAATTTTCTTTAAAAAAATAAAATATGAAAATAATTAATTTCTGTCAATTTCTTTCAGGCACTTTGTTAAATAGGTTACATGTATTCTCCATGTCAATAATTGAAAGATCTTCTCATTATTTTTTATGAAATCCAAGTCTGTTTGATACATATTCTTATTGTCCTAAAAAACATAAGTTGTAGATAAAACCGTCAATTCAGCACCCAATTTTTAGAACACAACAAAAAAATTTAACAAGTATAACAATAATTTTAATTATTTGTGAATAAAATAAATAGAATATAAATTAATGTAAATTATATCAATATAATATATAGAACTATAATATATAATAATAAAATAGCATAAAATTTAATTTCTTAAAATAATTAATAATAATAATAAATTGATGGAGGAGCATTCTAGGGTGTGTTTTGTGTTTGCAAAAAATTTCATGATTATGTTGTGCCAACATGAAATTTGGAAGCTAGAAGTTATTTAATAACATTCAATTTTAAAAGGAAATCAACATCAATGTTTATAATGGAAAGACAGATTTAAAATAGTCTAATTTTCTTCCATAGTGTTGGATGATTCAAACGTTGCAGTTGGAGGAGCAAAACAAAAAAAATAATACACAACAGTGAGAGGAAGAAAAACACACCATGAGAAGGAGAGAAAGGTGTTGGGTATGATGTTTGTGTGTAGCAAAAATAGAGAGGGGTGCCATATAAAGGAAAGAGAGGCATAAAATTATAAAGGGCTGCCTATTTGAAATAAAATGCAAAGATAAGTGTAGAAAGAGGCTACATACCGTATGTTTTGAGTGGAAAACTTGTGCCAAATACAAAGAGGATGTTGTAATATAACAACATAAATTTAATGGCATAAGAATGCAGATTTAGAGACTAAAGGCAGTTTAGGGAAAATACTTAGGGCTGCGTTGAAGGAAATTTTGAGAAAGGAAGAGGGGCGCATAAATTAAATCAGTGTATAGATTTTAAATGATAGTGAATTGAGGAGAGCATCTGGTAAATTGTATGGAAATTTTCAATTTGAAGAAATAAAACAATTTTTTACTATGAAGCTTTTGTGAATTCTAATCAATTTAATTGCCAATGTAAATGGTGTTACTGTGAAATTATAAATTTTATACTTTCAAGATAATTTGTGAGTCATGGAATATTAGTTGTAAATTTTTTGTTTGCCAATAAATAAATTATTATTAATATTGATATAAGATAATAATATGGTTTTATAATATAATATAGCTAGTTTTAAATCTATTATATTTGATTATGTATTATGTTAATTTATTAAATTCATATGTAATATATTAATTTTAACATGGTATTATAATAATATATACTGTATAATATGTAACATATATAATCTAATATTTTTTGTAATTTATAAGAAATAAAATATTATATAAAAAAAATCAATGATTGCACTAATTTTTTAAAGATATTTTCCACAACAATGTTAATTTCATTATATTTAATTTTCTTAAAGTGAAATGTTTGATTTTTTACTTTTTTAATTTTTGAATTTTTTCCCTCATTTCTTGAAAAGTGAACCTAAAATTATTCCAAAGAAAATCAAATAAGGAGGGTTAAGGAGGGTTTGTAGGAGAACTTCATTCAATGAATGAAAATGATACACCAATTAAAATATTTGTTTGCTTTAATACATAAATTTGCATAATGTATTAGCAAAAATTTATGATACACTTAAGTATTTTAGTTAAGTTGATTTCCATATAATTGTAGGGTGTGCAATAATAATGCTAAAAAATGTTTATTAAGGTGAGTGTTATAATTAATATTA
The DNA here is from genome assembly GCA_007258455.2 of Sequoia sempervirens. Classification (NCBI taxonomy): domain Eukaryota; kingdom Viridiplantae; phylum Streptophyta; class Pinopsida; order Cupressales; family Cupressaceae; genus Sequoia; species Sequoia sempervirens. The sequence goes on along the minus strand of VDFB02000020.1, from coordinate 7,512,949 downwards.
CATAAATATAATCAAAATAATATAATTTAAAAATATTAATAATTAAGAATTAGGTTTAGAATTAAGTTTATTATAATTATAATTATATAGATTAATTTACAATTATAATATTATAATTTTTTAATTAAATTAAAACTAAATAATTCTTAGATAGTTCTAATTTTTAAATATTTATTTGTCTTTCAATTTTTGTATATGACATGCATGACAGATTGTGTCTTACTACTATTGTGGATATCCATTATTTATTTAAAGTTTGAAAGATACAAGTATGATTATAATCTAATGGAGGGATCATTATTGTTTAATATTTTAAATTTAATAAATTCAAATATATTTTTTTATGAATGAAGAAAAAAGAAAGAAAATAATATTAAATTTGAATATTATAAATTTTCCTACGTTCATCAACAACATGAGACTATAAAAATATTTTTTCCATTGAATGTTTTATGAATTATAATATTTTGAAAGTTGTTTATATTTTTATGTTAGTTTAAGACTTATTTTTTTACAAATTATTTTAATAAGTGTTATTGAAATTAGTTTTTGTTGTAATATGTTAGAAATTATAATTCATGAAATAACTCTTAAAAAAATAAATTTTAGATAAATAAAAAATCAAGTATAATGTATATTATTGTATCAACAATTTTAATATTATTTTAAAAATATATAATAATATTACATAAATATATTATCATAAATGTTATGATATTATGAAAAAGAATGTATATTGTTGTATCAATAATTTTACTTAGTATATTTATATTATTTTAAAAATAGAATAATAATATTATATAAATATATTATATAATTGTAGTTATGAAATCATTATGTACATTAAAAACAAACAAAACAAAAATATATTTAAGAAAATAAAAAAATAAAACTATTTCATAAACAATTTATTGTATAAAATTTGTTTCAAAATCTTTCATTATATATATTTATTATTATTATTTTCAAAATTTATTTCATTATTTTTCATTATATATATTTATTATCAAATATTTTTTTAATTAATTACTTAAAATTTTATATTATTTAAACACCCTTATTATAATAAGACATCTCTAATTAAACTCCCATACACCTAAATCATCTCTTACGAATAAGCGCACATAGTATTGTTTTAAAATGCTCAGTAATATCTTTCCTTCAGCGTGTATTGTATTCAAGGGAGAATTTACAGGAAAGGATTCCGACATATTTTTACTTGTTTAAAAATATGAAAATATAATTTATTAAATAATGTTTTATTTTAAAATTAGATATTAAATCATTTTAAATTTTTTAAATTAGTATTTATTATTTTTAAAACTAAATATATTAATATAATATATTTTTTAAAAATTTATGGGCTAATTAATTTTGTAATTGAAATATTTTATATATTTTTTTATTATATCTTAATTTGACTTGTAATTGTAATCTTATTTTTAAGTCAAACTCTGGGTTAGAATTATGTTGGGTGAGGATTAGAATTAAAGATATAAGTAGCATTATAAAATATGTTTACAGATATCTTTATGAGGCATCTATTAGACTTATATGTGAGAAATTGATTTAAAATAGACACTGACAAGAAAAATCTCTTTGTATTTTTTATATAGATTTTTAAGGGATATATGCTATTATTTTCATTCAACGTTAAAAGAAAGAGGAGTCAAACAAGATCTTTTTGTCCTACGGTATGCCACTACCATTCCATTCATGATGTAATCTCTTAACATACCAAATTAAATTCTTTTTAATTCTTAATAAATTATAGTCTACCTCAATTTCCTTTGTAAAATTATTTAGATAAAACTATTCATTTTAAGCATGTAGAAAAAATTAACAATTTTTAGTGTGCCTTTCATTTTATTTTTTGTCTTTTGAATTTGTTACATGTACAATCAAATTGTTTTTTCTTTATAATTTTTTTATTGTTTAATAGTTTATTTGGGAGAGAAAGCACAAATAAGAATGATTCAATCCCCATAATATTTAGATGTTTATTAAAATTTATCACATCTTTTTATATGAATTTAAAAATTAGACTATTTTCATTTTTATTTTTTAATATTTCATCAATATTTACACATCTTAAGTCATACAAGATATGCCAAACATTTTAATTAAATATATTTTCATGTGCTTTAAAATATTGTAAAAGAAATTTATTTTATATATATATATATATATATATATATATATATAATAACAAATAAATGAGTAGGAAACCATTATTTAAATTTTATAAAATCATGGGATGTTAGCATGTCACATAAACACCCATGAATAACATTGTCTTATGAGAGATAAAACTCAAAATCTGAAAATTTAGTAAAGTAAAAAGTCAAGCCTAAGCCAAAATGATCCCTAATTTTTTGTGGGAATGGACACTAAAAGAAGGATAATTAATAGTTTCAAAATTATAAGATATAATTTTTTTTATATTACAAGTGTAGGGTTTGGCTTTGATTTAAGACATATATCTAAAAATTTAAACAATAGGTAGCTGGCAAAGGCAATTGATTTAATTTTTATTTTAGAATAAGGATATGATTTCCTTATTGAAGGAATTAAATATAATCACGGGAGAATATCAAGGGGTCTCAATTTGAAAAATAATATTATGATCTTGTACCCATGTTAGATCCCTACTAAATTTAATTTAAATATTTTTTGGGTAATGTGATAATTTTAAATTAAAAATTTTATATTTTTAAAAGTGGTGAGAGTGATAGATAGTGGAATGAAGGTGAAAATGGCCGTAACATTAAGTCATTAAATTTACACATTTACAAGTGTTAAAAAGTGTTCCAAAAGTTGAATGTCACGTCCCTTTTTTGATTCATAAAAATCATCATTCAAACTATAGTGAAAGGTAAAGAAAGTTGAGTTTCAAAGTTATGAAAAATAGAAATAAAAAGTGGTATATATTCACAGTGCTCTTTCTCATAACTATATTTTTTTTAAGTAATCTTTGGTTTCAAGTTGCTACCATGTCATTTTTTTATATTAGAGGAAATTTATTTACCACCCATTTAAATGAATTTACTTGGTTATTTTTAGTTTATGTAGATTGTTTTAATTCTTCAAATATTTTAACAATATTTTAAAGTGTGTGAAAATATATTTAATTAAAAAAATTGGCACATCCTATTGTGTATGGTTTAAGATGTGTAAGCATCAATGAAATATCAATATTGTGAAATAAAAATGAAAATAGTCTATTTTTAAATTTGATAAATTTTAATAAATATCTAAATATTATGGGAATTGAATCTGTAGTGCCCTCTGTTTCGGTCGTCGTTGATGTCAATTAAGTTGTTGTTGGTAATGTCATGATGATGTGGTGATTATATTATTTAATTTAATTTTAAGGTTATGAGATAATGCTAATAATATGCTTGGATTTGATTAATAAAGTTAATTTAACTATAAGGTTACTTGTTTTATTTGGAATTAAATAAAGAATTAGATTCAATAATAAACGTTAATTGAATTATCTTTGGGAGTTAGTTATTTACACTAACTGTATTAGATGAGGAAAGATAATTATCATTTAATGATTAAAATCAATTAATAAATTTAAAAGTGAGAAAATATTAAAGAGGATTAAATATTAAAATTATACTGAAGTTTAAATAAATTAAGGTGAAAATATTTATTAAAATAAATATATATTATTGTAACTAAAAGAAGGATTAAATTATTAAATATTTATAGTTGATCTATTTGGTTCATATATTAAAGAGTCAATTATAAAATAATGAATAGGGGTAGTGGCTAGCTTACAATCGTAACTGTTGGAAGTGCAACGGTCTGCTGATGGGAGTGTAAAAGACACCATCAAAGAAATTATAATAAGTGATGGAAGTCGAACGGTTCCCCGATGGGAGTGGAAAAGACACCATGAAACAAATTATAAACAGGAATTATTTTGGAGGAGAAAAATGTTAAAAAAAAAAGATGCGTGCTACAAGGAACATAGGATTGACTGCACAAACCTTTCATACAGGAGGATGTTTTGAATGCACTTTATCAGATAAGTACACCCATCACCTGTTTATATTTTCTTTGTGTTGCTAGTATTTGTGTAAGTAGATATGGTTAAATAATTATACACGGATTTAGGATTGGGAAAATGCATATTTTTCTTGGCCCAAAAGGGAATTTTGAATTCTTCAAATTGAGTGAATGATGTGTCTTTACTGCTTCTGATCTCAGACGTTAGAGTTTTACTTATTCTTTGTTCGCAACCTTGTAAGTTATACACTATTTTGGGCGTATATTTAACATGAAACCCTTGACAATGTCTATCGGTAGAAGGAATACTTGGATCTCACAACAATGTTCATCTTTCTCCTTTAATCTGCATACAAAGATTAAATAGATGCCCATGCATAATAGATTATTCGTCAAACAGGTTATGTATAGTCGGATTCTACGGTCATGTGATAGATAAGGCAGGAGGAATTTGGCTAGATAATATAGAAATCATAGCCTCTTTATATTGTAACTAATAGACATTCTTTGAGAAATTGTTACATGCATTATTTTGGCATAAACTGCAATCATTATAATTCACAGCTTTAACTCTCATCAATTAGATGTGCCGCCTGGTATACATACTTCCCTATTTTGTTGCATGCTATTTCTTAATTCTCAATTCTAGGCGTAGGCAGGGAGACGCTAACCAGGATTATGTTATTGAGAAAAGATCAGCTTCAGGAAACATATGGGGTAAAATATATGCAAACCACAAATTAGTTACCTTCATATATCAGATAGCAATAGAATGAATATAAACTTCAAACTGATATTCCTTTAGCAACCTGTCTCAGTAGAATCACTTGAACATAGAAGGCAGAGGAGGTAAAAATAGTCTCCCAGTTTCGTGGGCAATCTGCCACATCTGTTGTACTTGAAAATAGAATGTTGAAGAGTTTTAAATAATCTCTCTGGTCCATTGTCAACCAGTCTCAGCCACAACACATGAACTTAATAGGAAGTTTAAAGGTTTAAATAACCCGCTTGATTCTCCTAACAATCTATCGTAGCTGCAACACTTGAAAATATCTTTAATAATGCAAGTAGATGGCGATATTTCCAAATTCCAATATTCACTTTCTTTTATACTTGGCAACCTATCACTATTACGTCATTTAGAGTGGAGGCATTGTTCAGAATTAAATAGTCTCCCTGAAACCATTGGAAACCCGTCACAGCTGTAGCTTTTAGACTTGCAGGGGTGTAGAAATTTAAATAATCTCTCTGATTTCATTGATAACCTGTAACAACGATGCACTTGAGCATGGCAGGATGTATAGATTTAATTAATCTCTCTGAGTTCTTTGTCATTCTGATTTCTTTGGCAGCCTGTTATAGCCGCGCACCCAAACATATAGGAAGTTTAAAGGTTTAGAAAATCCCTCTATTTCTTTGCCAACCTGTCACTTCTATAACACTTGAAAGTAGAATATTGTAGAGAATTAAATAACCTTCCTGATACCTTTGTTAACCTATCATTTCAGAAGTTTTTGAACAAAATAGGAAACTTTAAAGACTTAAATAATTTCGTTGATTCTTTTGTCAATCTATTGTAGTGGCTGCATCTGATCCTTAAGTCGTATTTTCTTTCTCATGCATTTGTATTGTATAATGTTAGTATTTGCTACGTAGAAGAATTAGTTATTAAATAAATTGGACTAAGTTATAAGAAAAAGATAACTATATTTATTTATTAGGTTATGTTATTTTGAGGAAGATTTACTTATCTATAATTCATTAATAAAAGGCCCTGATCTTATTAAATAAATATAAGAATGGGGCTAAGACTAGATAATAGGGAAGTAAGCCAATTATGTTTTACTAAGGGATGATTAGATCTTATTGGTATTAATTGTATTTTGCTTCTTCATTTAACCATCTAACATTGACAACTATGTGTATTGCTACTAAGGCGAGTTGACAAAAGGCATGAAGGTACACACCTTTTGTAAGTTCAATTATACAAATCTAAGTATGTTTATTTGATAAAATGTTCGAGGAATGTAGTTCTTTAGTATTTCTTATATGTTTTATTTGTCACGTTTTAACCTTCATAGTAAAATCTCGTCATATTTTAATATCTTGTAGACTTTTGATGTAGTTGGTTACTTAGAATAAATATTGCTACAATTACTTGTGAATTATAGTGCAAAGGAATAAATTAGATTTATTAGGTAGTTAAGTTGGAGAGTTATGTGATGCGTTATTGAGTAAGTTAGTAAAGTGATTAGAGAGAGTTTCCTTATGTTAATTTTTGATAATTTGTGTAACATTGATAGATTAGTTTATTCTTAATTTGGTTAGTTCCAAGTGGAATAGTTAAATTAGAAATAATGAAAAGTAGAGTTTTGTATGTATGGATGCCTTGTTCAATTGGGTGCTTGCGCTACGTAAGTAAAATTAGATGATCTTTTAAATTTCAATCTCTCTAGTACTCCTTTAATTGTTGATGGTAAGTCTTTTATAGGGATAGTTAGATAGAACACCGCAGTTGGATTGATTTCTTTATTTGAGAGGAGTAATTTTTGTATTAAGTTTGTGCATTGGTTGATTGTTCTATTGTATTAATCTTTAATTAGGTTTGAGTTGTTATGAGTCAAATTGTAAGATGGTTGAGTATTGGATGGTTGGGTAACCTAGGAGGAGAAATAGAGGACTCCCTTGGATACCAGTCGAGAGTGTATTCAATTTAATTGTGATGATTTTGTGGGAAGTTTCCACTCACTACCTTATGTCTGTTGACTCATTCCTTGGGGTCTTGTTACTGTTGTTAGTCCTTGAATCAGAAATCTTCCAGAGGCAAGGGAGTACTTGTTTCTTATTGATTCTTTATTGATCTAGTTTTTTTGCCAAGATTTTGATCTTAATGGCTGATTTTGATGGTTCCTCATTATTTTGCCTTTCGTTGAGACCTTTTAGTGGAGGAGATTTTCAATTGTTAAGTTTTCTTGTTGGAACTATATTGCTTTTTACTCTCGTTTGTGGAGAGTCGATCTTTTGAACTTCCATGTGACAAGTGTTTTGGTATCATGATTTTGAAAGGGTTGTACGAGAATTGTTGAGACTCTGATTTTGTACTTGTTAGCGAGATGGGTAATGCCTCGCATGCTTTTATGTTGTGATCCTTTGTTCAAATTATGATGGTACAACCCATGGTTTTTTATGTTGTTGGGTCTCTAGGGAGAGTGGCTCCTCGTGGGGGCCGGCGCCCCGCTTAAGGGGAAGGGAACAGGATAACCCACGAGTGAGTTAGTAATCAAGTGAAAACCTAATAATTAATTTAGGAGGGTTGGGTAGTAATATCATTATAAGATTTAAAAATGGATGCCTCGTATTCATTAGTGCTTACGCAGACTAATGGAGGGCTAAGAAGGCCGTCGTTGGCAAGGCCGTGACCTCGTCATCACGAGAGGTTTACGGCTCCGCATGAGTCACCCTATGGACCAGCGCCTCCAGTTGGGAGGAAGGGCACAGGACAACCATAGATGGGACCGGCGCTTCCAGTTGGGAGGAAGAGCATAGGACAACCCATGTAGGACTATGCGATGACACTCTCCCCTAGTTGCCCAGGTGTTTTACTTTATTGTGTTCCTCTAGAAGTATGTTATGGGAGTTGGTTTAGTTTGTGGTTGAATGGACTTATATTGATTTTTGGAGTATTGCCTTGATACATCTTTGGTGTACTTTGTGGTGTGGTATGATCTCATTGATATTTGACTTATGACCTTGTATTCTTTTGGTACTGTGATATGATGTTATTGTATTGTTTAATTGCAATTTGGAATTGTATTATGATTATTAATTCAGTTTGATTTGGAAGTGTTTCATGATCATACTTTGGTTACTTGATTATTGGTCATTGCTTTGATTTATGTGATGGGATTTATGACTTTAAGTTATTATGTTGACTCTTGGATGTTGTTGATTATGTCATTGTAATCCTTGAGTTTTATGATACTTTTGTATGTTGTTGAGTCTTGTTGTTCCTTGTTTGGATGTTCTTGGTTGAGGTCTCTTTCTTGTCAGCCCTTAGCGCAGGGGGTGGGTCTTCGGACTCACATGGTCGGGTGGAATGTGCTAAGCACCCCATTGGGTCCCCAGTCGAGGATCGAGAGGTGCGGGTTGGTGCTGTTGCGGCGACTCCAGAGTTGTATCTGTCTTGGAGCCAGTTATGATTCTATGTATTCCTCTGTTCAATTGTATCATGTTATCTTGTTGTATGGGTTCTATTCATGATTGGAAACACTTTTTGTATCATTGTACATCTTGAACATTGTACTATAATGTAACGTTAAATCATGTGTGGATATTGGCCATGGTAGTTGTTATTTAATGTGTTAAGTTAATCATGCATATGTTGTATTTATGTACACAGATGGTTTCTTATCAATGAATTTTCATGTATGTGTTACATTTGTTAATGTTTACTTTGTTATGGATTATATCTTTGACTTTTATTCTTTTTTATCGTTGTGTGGATCTAAGTCGCGTAATGACTCCTCGTGTACCCCAAGGGATGTATGTGTTAGTGAATCTACTTAAATGAAATTCATGTCATGATTTAATGTGTATTACATGTATGTTATGTTAACTTTAAAAAAAATAAAAAAATTGTGTAGTAATTATTGTTCTATTGTCCTTTGGGGTTTGCACGACGGGGTGTTACAACATTGTATCAGAGCATAGGTTCATACACTGGGCACTATATGTGCTCACTATGTAACCTTGCACTTAGACCTGTGAGTCTTGAGTTTCACTTTTCTTTTGTCATTGTTGTGAACTTGAATTTCTTCTGTTAGATGGTGTCGGGTCGATGGTGTAGGAAACTGATGGGAAAGGATAGGACCCTTGGTGTAGTACGCAATGCACCGATATCCTTCCTATCGGGGATGCTCTATGGACCCTTGAGTTTTAGTGTGGTGTGTTTCTTGGTGATGTGTTTTATGTGTGAATATGTCAAGTGTGCGTGGAATTTGCGACTTTGTTGTCCTTGAGTGATGAATTATGTTTCTTGAATCTGTGAAGGTGTAAAATTTTACCCTTTTTATTAAAATTAATGTGAGATTTGGTGTTGAATAATGGTTAAAGTGGAGTTCCTTGTGTGAAAATTATGAGTTTTAACGAAGATGTGAGGTTTTGTGGATAATTATTCTATGATTTTTAGCAGAATATAGTATCTTGAGGTTAAGATGCAACTTGAATTATTAGTACTAATATGCAATGCTCTATGGTAGCTTTTGATTTACAGGAAGTGGGCTTCAGAAAGCATAGTGACGAAGGTAATGTAATTGTAATATGTAGGTATAGATACTTATAATGTCAAGTAGTAATTCATTTTGATATAGTAGATGAATTAGGTTTATGGTTAGTATCCTTATACGAATATTTCCTAACTAATTAGAAGAAAATTGTTTACTAGTTACTAGAATTGTTTTGACTACTATGTGTGGTTTTGTGGGAGGGACAGTGTGGTATCACTCGCTTGCGAGTGCCCTACTATGCTGGGAGTTCCTATCACGATGTATTTGTGATATATATGTACTATGCACAATGTTTGTTTGCATGCAGGATTGCAGGAACTAAGTCTCGATTCCACCTGCATTGTCAGGACAGGGCGAGCATTATATACACCCAATGGGTTTGACGTGGAAAAGTAGGAACTAACAAGAAAGTTTCCCCAACCCAGTTCGTCACTAGTCCTTGTGTTTGGAAAATTGGTCTGATTGCTACCCCGTCACCACTTTTGTTTTGGTATCAATTCCTTATTGTTGGTTTGTTAAATTTTCATTGCTTTCTTGACGACATTTAATCGATGATTTGATTTATAGTGATTGTTGATATTGTTGTTGGTTGTTGTGTTATCGTGTTTATGCTTGAGATCAACTTCCGGGAGTAAGTCGATGCCTAAGGGGGGGAGGATGTAGTGCCCTCCGTTTCGGTCGTCATTGATGTCAATTAAGTTGTTGTTGGTAATGTCATGATGATGTGGTGATTATATTATTTAATTTAATTTTAAGGTTATGAGATAACACTAATAATATGCTTGGATTTGATTAATAAAGTTAATTTAACTATAAGGTTACTTGTTTTATTTGGAATTAAATAAAGAATTAGATTCAATAATAAACGTTAATTGAATTATCTTTGGGAGTTAGTTATTTAAAGTAATCGTATTAGATGAGGAAAGATAATTATCATTTAATGATTAAAATCAATTAATAAATTTAAAAGTGAGAAAATATTAGAGAGGATTAAATATTAAAATTATACTTAAGTTTAAATAAATTAAGGTGAAAATATTTATTAAAATAAATATATTTTATTGTAACTAAAAGAGGGATTAAATTATTAAATATTTATAGTTGATCTATTTGGTTCATATATTAAAGAGTCAATTATAAAATAATGAATAGGGGTAGTGGCTAGCTTACAATCGTAACCGTTGGAAGTGCAACGGTCTGCTGATGGGAGTGTAAAAGACACCATCAAAGAAATTATAATAAGTGATGGAAGTCGAACGGTTCCCCGATGGGAGTGGAAAAGACACCATGAAACAAATTATAAACAAGAATTATTCTGGAGGAGAAAAATGTTAAAAAAAAAAGATGCATGCTACAAGGAACATAGGATTGACTGCACAAACCTTTCATACAGGAGGATGTTTTGAATGCACTTTATCAGATAAGTACACCCATCACCTGTTTATATTTTCTTTGTGTTGCTAGTATTTGTGTAAGTAGATATGGTTAAATAATTATACACGGATTTAGGATTGGGAAAATGCATATTTTTCTTGGCCCAAAAGGGAATGTTGAATTCTTCAAATTGAGTGAATGATGTGTCTTTACTGCTTCTGATCTCAAACGTTAGAGTTTTACTTGTTCTTCGTTCGCGACCTTGTAAGTTATACACTATTTTGGGCGTATATTTAACATGAAACCCTTGACAATGCCTATCAGCAGAAGGAATACTTGGATCTCACAACAATGTTCATCTTTCTCCTTTAATCTGCATACAAAGATTAAATAGATGCCCATGCATAATAGATTATTCGTCAAACAAGTTATGTATAGTCGGATTCTACGGTCATGTGATAGATAAGGCAGGAGGAATTTGGCTAGATAATATAGAAATCATAGCCTCTTTATATTGTAACTAATAGACATTCTTTGAGAAATTGTTACATGCATTATTTTGGCATAAACTGCAATCATTATAATTCGCGGCTTCAACTCTCATCAATTAGATGCGCCGCCTGGTATACATACTTCCTTATTTTGTTGAATGCTATTTCTTAATTCTCAATTCTAGGCGTAGGCATGGAGACGCTAACCAGGATTATGTTATTGAGAAAAGATCGGCTTCAGGAAACATATGGGGTAAAATATACGCAAACCATAGATTAGTTACCTTCATATATCAGATAGCAACAGAATGAATATAAACTTCAAACTGATATTCCTTTAGCAACCTGTCTCAGTAGAATCACTTGTATAGAAGACAGCGGAGGTAAAAATAGTCTCCCAGTTTCGTGGGAAATCTGCCACATCTGTTGTACTTGAAAATAGAATGTTGAAGAGTTTTAAATAATCTCTCTGGTCCATTATCAACCAGTCTCAACCGCAGCACATGAACTTAATAGGAAGTTTAAAGGTTTAAATAACCCGCTTGATTCTCCTAACAATCTATCGCAGCTGGAACACTTGAAAATATCTTTAATAATGCAAGTAGATGGCGATATTTCCAAATTTCAATATTCACTTTCTTTTATACTTGGCAACCTGTCACTGTTACGTCATTTAGAGTGGAGGCATTGTTCAGAATTAAATAGTCTCCCTTTGGAAACCCGTCACAGCTGTAGCTTTTAGACTTGCAGAAAATTGCATCTTGATCTCAGTATGGTTACTTGGGAGTTGTTCCTAGACAGGTTCAGAGCTCGTTTCCTCTCAGACCACCAACGCAGGGCTGACGACACGATCTGCAGTTGTCTATGTCAGTGGAGCAGTATTTCTATGAGTTGAAGCAGTATGCAGGGATTAGCCACGATGAGGGCATGTTAGTGCAGCATTTTGTTCGGGGCTTAAATGCCCGCATCAGTGGTGGTGTACGAGTCTTCGAGCCGAAGACGATGGAGATGGCAGTGGAGAAGGCTCGCTTAGTGGAGGAGAATTTGGCCATGGCACATTACTTGGTTGGAACAGTCATAGGAACTTGCTTTTTACTCTCGTTTGTGGAGAGTTCGATCTTTTGAACTTCCATGTGACAAGTGTTTTGGTATATTGCTATGATTTTGAAAGGGTTGTGCACGAGAATTGTTGAACACAGACATCAGGTGAATTTTGTACTTGTTAGCGAGAATGGGTAATGCCTCGCATGCTTTTATGTTGTGATCAACTTTGTTCAATATTATGATGGTACAACCCTGTGGTTTTTTATGTTGTTGGGTCTCTACGGGCCATGAGTGGCACTACTCATGGGGGCCAGGCGCCCCGCTTAAGGGGAAGGAGCACAGGATAACCCACATGAGTGAGTCTAGTTGGAATCAAGTGAAAACCTAATAATTAATTTAGGAGGGTTGGGTAGTAATATCTCTAAGATTATATAGATTGCTAAAAATGGATGCCTCGTCTTCATTAGTGCTAATCTGCAGACTAATGGAAGGCTGAACCTCAAAAAGTGTGACTTTTACAAGACTGAAGTTCAGTATTTGGGCCATGTGATTTCCGGTGAGGGGATATCAGTCGATCCTGCAAAGATTCAGGCCATTGTGGATTGGCCCGCACCCACTAATGTCTCAGTTCGCAGCTTCATGGGACTTGCAGGATATTATAGGCGGTTTGTTCAAGGGTTTTCTAGATTGGCTCATCCTATCACCTCCTTGCAGAGGAAGGGAAAGAAATTTCTTTGGTCTGATCAATGTCAGTTAGCTTTCCAGACTCTGAAGGATAAGTTGACTAGTGCTCCAATCTTAGCAGTTCCTGATCCGGCAGGTGATTTTGTTGTTTGTACAGATGCTTCCCTGGAAGGTTTAGGGGCTGTGTTGATGCAGGAAGGTCGAGTGATTGCTTATGAGTCACCCAAACTGAAGGACCATGAACTTAATTACCCCACTCACGATTTGGAGTTAGCCGCAGTTGTGCATGCCTTGGTGAGGTGGAGACATTTTCTCCTTGGGCATCGGTTCGAGTTGCATACAGATCACCGTAGTCTACAGTACATCTTCACGCAGCCGAACTTGAATGCAAGACAGAGAAGGTGGATGGAATTTTTGTGTGAGTACGACTTTGAGGTGAAATATATTCAGGGTAAGGAGAATGTTGTAGCAGATGCATTGAGCAGACGCAGGCATGAGTTATCCGCTTTGACTCTTGAGGTTGATTTGAAGAGTCAGATTGTTGCAGCTCTTTCTTCTGATGATTGGTATCAGGCAGTGAAGGCAGAGATTGAGTCGGGAAGAGCCTTAGAAGGTAAATTTGCAGGATACTCTTTGGATTCGGATGGTGTTTTGCGCTATGCAGGCCGTATGTACGTACCTCCTGCAGAGGGTCTTCGTACCCTTATTTTGACGGAAGCTCATAGAGCTCCTTATTCAGCACACCCAGGAGTTAAGAAGATGTACGCAGACCTTCGTGACTATATTTTTGGGCAGGATTGAAGCGTGACATTGCTGATTTTGTGGCTTGGTGTCTCGAGTGTCAGAGAGTGAAGGCCGAGCATCATCATCCGGCAGGCTTGTTGCAGCCGCATCTTGTCCCAGAGTGGAAGTGGGACATCATTTCTATGGATCTTTATAGTCGGGTTGCCCATGTCTTCCAGGCGACACGTGCTATCATGGTCACTGTTGACAGGTTGACCAAGGTAGCCCATTTCTCTCCTATTCGATCTTCATATACTGCTTCAGTGGTGGCTAGGGTGTTCATGGAGGATATTGTTAGACTACATGGGATACCACGCAGGATTATTTCTGACATGAGACCCGGTATTCACTTCTGCATTATGGATCATCTTCAGCGGTCCTTAGGGACTAAGTTGAATTTTGTATCTGTTACCATCCTGAGACAGATGGTCAGACTGAGATGAGTTAATCAGGTGCTTGATGTATGTGCTGTTATGTATGTCATGGACCAAAAAAAATTGTGTAGTAATTATTGTTCTATTGTCCTTTGGGGTTCGCACGACGGGGTGTTACAGAATCATTCATATTTTTGCTTTCTTTTCCAAAAATACTCATTAAACAATGAAAAATTATAACCTGAAAAAACATTTTGATTATATATAAAGAATTCAAAAGATAAAAACAAAATGAAATGGATGCACAATAAAATAGTTAATTTCATATACATGCTCAAAATGAATAGTTTTATCTAGATGGTTATACAAAGGAAAATGAGTTAAACTATAATTTGTTAACAAGTAAAAAGTATGATTGTGGTATATTACTTAGAGATTACATCATGAATTAAATGATAGTGGTTTGGTAGGGAAAAACTTATACATCTTTGCAAAAAATAATTAGACAAGATCTTGTTGGGCTCCTCTTTCTTTTCACACTAAATGAAAATAATAGCATATATCTCTTAAAAGTCTATATAAAAAATATAAAAAGCTATTATTCTTGCAATGTGCGTATTTTAAAACAATTTTTCACATATAGATCTAATATGCGCCTAAAAAGGATATCTTTAAACATATTTATATGCTACATATATCTTTAATTATAATCATGATCCCAATCTAATTTTAACCCTAACACTAAAATTTAGGATTACAATTAGAATTCAAATTAAGATATAATAAGTTGATAGTGACATGGTATGATGGTTAAGTCGTTGTGTTGATATTTTTGCCATCAATGTAATAACCCTCCTGGTTGCTAGATGGACTCAGTAGTGTTATGTTTTGTTTGATGCTCAGATACTATGATGATACTGTTATTATTTGATGTGGTTATTCAGATACTGTGATGATACTGCTGTTGTTTGATATGGTTAGTTTAGATGCTAGACGATGTTATTTCATTTTGGATATGACTACTTTATATGACATTATGGTTGATTATATCTGTTAATTTTATGAATTGTGATATGATGCAATGATTTAATTTAATATGTAATGTGATGATTGTTATTTAGAAATGTAACTCATTGATTATGTTATTGTTGTTAGAATAGGTGTGACGAAGGACAATATAGCATCACTCGTTCGCGAGTGCCCTGTTATGTTGCAATTCCTTCTCACAATGCAGTAACTTGATTTAATGCTTTGATATATATATGTTTATATGCACATGTACACAACTTCGTTTGTATGCAGGACTGCAGGTACAAGTCTCGATTCCACCTGCTTCGGCAGGAAAGGGCGAGCACCAAATAACCCAACGGATAAATGTTGATACAGAGGTGACGATGAAGTCCTCCCGTCCCATGATGTCAGGTCGTCTCATCTGTTTGGTATAGTTGATGTTGTGTAAATGTCGTTATGGCCTGTTGTGTTATGTGTTTGTCTCATTTTATTTATGAGAGCATTTATAATTATGAATTATCTTAATGAATGAAATAAATTAATTATTTTAAATGTTGGATTAAATAATATTTAAATATATAAACATCTTAATTTTTTTGAAAATCATATATTGCAATTAATTAATAATTAAATATTAAATATGCTTAATTATTTCAATTAAATAAATTGGTGGTGGATAATTATGAGAATAAATTATTTAAAATAAATTTGAGATGTGAGTTGCAAGAAAAGTTGAAAAAACAGGAATTAAAGTAATAAAAACAAATAAAAGAAAAAAAAACACAGTGTGAGCCAATAGGGTTTGAGTGTTGAAAAGAAAGCTGGTTTTAAAGATTGATTTTTCCTTTTATCTGGATATTTTTTGAGGAGAGCTTTGGAGAGAGGAAGAACATATTTTATTTAACTATGAATTTTTGAGAAGTGCACACACACACACACACAGAAGAACAGAAGGTTGGAAGTGCTCAAGTGAAGGTGGAGTTCATTCTGGACTAGGATTGGAATCGGATTCGAGAGCATCAGAGTCAAGCAGGCGTCTTCAAACTCGCATTGGACTCCAGGTTCCTCTCGTTGTTATTTTCTTTTACCCTCTTCTGTTTTTCTGTTTGCTTCAGAAAAAGAAATAAATAGATTTTATTAAAATGTATTTTGTGAATATAGGAAAAACTTCTGTTGAAAACTGAAACTAGATCAGTTAGTAGTTTGGAAAACAAAGGGGATCATAGAAAAATCATACGGTCTAATTTGTTTATTAAAACAGGAACCCTGATCCTCTGGAACATTTCAACCTATAAACGATAGGATTGTAGAAAAGATGATTCTCTGGTTGAAGATAATAAATTTGGGGTTTAATCAGTTTATTGAAAATATAAATGGATATAATTATTGTTTTGTCCCTCTTATTTGTTTTGTTATGCCTCTGTATTTTGTTTACCAAAATATATATATACAGTTTTTATATTGTCCTCTTGAACCAGAATATATATTTTATTGTCTGATTTATATTGACCCAGAACATATATATATATATATATATATATATATATATATATATATATATATATATATATATATATATATATATATATATATATGTTAATATATATATAAAGATATATATACATACTGGTTCGTATTGGTTGTTTTATTAAACAAAATATTGGTCCGTCGGCCGTACCGTCGTCCCATGGATTTTATTGTCTCCCAGAAAAAAATGAAATTCTATATTGATATATATTTTATGTTGGGTATCTTAAGATTTTTGATTGCTTGAAATATTTGTTTATTTTAAAACAAATGAAATGAAAGGGATTTCTGTGCTGTGAAATTTTCGACATCGTCCGTGCACGGGAGAAACGGACTCGTTTCCCGTGATAAAAAAAAAAATATATAAAAACAAAATAGAAAAGTTAAAATATCAAAATTTCTTTTATATTAAAGCGAAGTTTTTTTTTGTATATATGTTATGGGGGTTGGGGAGGGCACGGTACCCGTACCCACCCCGCGCCCCACTTGCGTGGCGGACTGCCACAGCAGTCCGCAGGACTGCTGCGTACAGCAGCCCGTGGGGACTGCTGCGCGCAGTCCCCACTTGGATATTTGAGTTTTGTATGTTAATTTTAATTTAATTTAATTTTATTAAATTCTATTTTTATATATATATGAATATATATATATAATATATATATAAATATACATTTATATATATATTAAATATACATATTTATATATATATTATATATATATATTTATTTTATTTAGTGATTATCTTTATTTAAATTAATTTTGTCATTGCAAAAATATATGTGTTTGATTTGATTTTTTTTTAGTATATATATGTATATATATATACTTATAGTAAAAAATAATGAAATGAGAATTCTTTTATAATAAATATTATTGATTTAGTATATTAAAAGTGAATGTTTTACTTAGTTAATTAGCTGATGAGATTTGTAGAAATTAACCATTCTTTCTTTCTTTGAATTATATTATTATTTTGTGGTGTTGTGTTTCATCAACTTTCTTTATACATCTGAGTGAATTGTTTTCTTGTATTTATGAAATCGTGAGGTCTTGATTTTGTTCTTCTTGTTATGACTGTAAATTTCACTCGTGATGTGGGAACCCTCTTGTTTTGTAACCCTAGTCCAGAGGCTTGTTATTGTTGAAGTTGTCTTCATAATACCTTTGGTTTCGAAGCTTGGTAATTTGTGCTTAGAAGGGTTGGACATTTTCTTATGATAGTTTGTGATGGATTGTCGCGAGAGGGATAATACCTCGCATGTGTGGATTCGAGTATTATGGTTTTATGATTTTTATGTGTTAGTCCAACCCATGCCTGTTTGAGATATGTTAGGGGTCATAGGAGGGAGAGTGGCTCTTTGTGGGCGCCGGCGCCTCGGATGAGGAAGGGCCAGGATAACCCTCGAAGAGTAGTAAACAAGTGATAACCTAAACAATAGATTTAGGGGGATGGGTAGTTTAAAAATACAAGATAATAAAACTTGGATTCCTCGGCTATGCATTAGGGCTACCTTAGACTAGTGATAGACTGAGAAGGCCGTGGTCGGCATAGTCATAGTCTCGTCTTCACGAGAGACTATTGGCTCCGCATTAGCTACCCTATGGTGCCGGCGCCTCAGTTAGGAGGAAGGGCCAGGATATCCATAGATGGGTGCCGGCGCCTCAGTTGGAGGAAGGGCCAGGAAATCCCATGAGAGCTATGCGATGACACTCTCCACTTGACACCCTTGTGCTTGTTGTTGCCTCTGGATGTTATCTCTTTGTGATGTATCTTTGATTTCTTGTGAATTTGATTCGTGATTGTTCAGTGATATTACTTCATGTTATCGTGATGAGTTCTTAGTTTAACTTGTTATGTGATTTGAGTACGTCGATGGTTGTACATTGCATATTTGAGTTGTACTTGTTCTGTATCATGTTGTTGAGTCGGTTTGACATTCATGGTCGGGTTCACTTCCTCGTCACCTCTGAGCACGGGGGGTGAGTTACTTCGTAATTCACATGGTTGGGTGGAACGTGCTCCGCACCCGTTGGGTTCCCCATCAGCGTCTTGTCTTCTCAGCTTCCGCAGTGCAGATGTTCCAGTGATCAGTTGTACTTCATGTTCATTATTTTGTATCAATCCCCATGTTGGGAAATTCAATGTAATTCTTGTATCAAAGAAAATTGTAATGTAATATTATTTCAATGATGTAATAGTTAGGTTTAATTTGGATTTTGTTAAAAGATT
Organism: Sequoia sempervirens; assembly: GCA_007258455.2. Taxonomy (NCBI): domain Eukaryota; kingdom Viridiplantae; phylum Streptophyta; class Pinopsida; order Cupressales; family Cupressaceae; genus Sequoia; species Sequoia sempervirens. The sequence continues at coordinate 7,494,126 of VDFB02000020.1, read as the reverse complement.
TATCATGGATGTAATTATGCGATGTTGTCATACTCGCATCATGGCTATCAGTTGTATCATTGTATATGGTTTTTATAAATTAAATGGTTACGTTGTTTTCGTTATCTTTATTTTGTGTTGTGGTTGCAATGTAACCTCGCGTGCCCCAGAGAACCAAGTGTATTAATGTTATGTGTTATGCTATGTGATTTTGGTTTAATGTTGTTACATGTTACTTTTATTTCTATTATTAAAAAAAGAAAATTATTCGTGCTATGTGTGTGTTCTCTGGGGTTTGCACGACGGGCGTTACAATCAAGGTTTAAAATCCATTGGGGTATAATTATTGAAGATTTATATTGGGATGAGATTTCCCATTTGTGACCTCACAAATTCATAGCTCTAGGTCAAAACTATATACCCCTTCTTTAAAATTTTTTTTAAGATATACTAAATAAATAAAATTCAATTGTAAAATTAAGTAACTCGCTAAATTTTTAAAAATATCCATTATCAATATCATATATTTTTAAAATAATATATAACAACTTATAAAAAATGAAAATTTATTTAATAATCAATTTTAAAAGTAAATTTTTTTTTTAATAAATTTATATTTTTTAACAAGTATAAAATTCTAGTAAAAATAATCATAAAATATAAATATTAAATAATAATAATAATAATAATAATATATTACAATTTATAAACATAAAACTTTACCGTTCAATAAATAGTTTTTCAATATTACATTATTAACACTTATTTTTATGCAATGTAGGTGAAGTGTCCAAAGAACGAAGTAATAGGGGATTAAAAGTTGTTCAAAAACAAAAGTTTGATGTGACGGGTATAAATGGCGTAACAGCACGCAGGCAGGCAGGCGAGCAAATGACAAAACAGAGAAGAGAAAGACTTTTGACCAAGTCAGAGTTTAGTGTGTGATACTTAAGCTGACCGCTCCATACAAGAATAATAGCGCCATATACATACATTGTTACAACGAAAATATTAAGCTCATGTGAATATAATGGTAAATATATATAGTACTTATTCAGTGACCACACAACTCTTGATTTTTAATAATATATAATTAAGGTGAAGTAAAGAGTGTTTATTATTGTGTAATATTATTATCTATATAAAATGAAAATTAGATTATAGTTCTTGTTCATGCTATTGTGGAATATTAATATAGCATACATGCATATGGCATATTAAATAAATATTATTCATGTATAACTTACATAAAATAATCATTATGTCCAACTTAATATTATAAACTCTCCATGAAGGTTATAACTATTATCAGGTTAATTAGGGAGAGGGGTCAGTAGTCGTGCAGGCTAATTTTGTGAGCAAGTAGTGATTGTCTTGAATATCGTAAGACCTCTGGTTTTTTTTTTTGAAATGTGGATTGGCCTCTTATTTATCTATAACTAATGTTTGGAGGTGGGGCTCATCATGCAATTGGCCACATCAACACATCTATTGAAAAGTGTCCAAAATTCAATTTTTTAAAGATTCGACCAAAACTTCTAGTAGTTGAACAAAAAAATATCATTTGTTGTTTGTAGAATATCATATTTTTATTTAAAATAAAATTTATATGCAACCTAAATAGACCAAATACCTATTGGTATCCATAAATCTTTGTTATCAAACTTTTTGAAAATATGGACCAATAGTTGAATACTAAAACTTTTTGAAAGATTGAATACTAAAACTTTTTGAAAATCTTTCACATTTAATGAGAAAATACATGGTATTTATTGTGCTCACCTTTTATATTTGTGATAGAACAAACTATTAATATGAAATGCTTCAATGCTTATACATTGTTGCCCCAATAGTTGTACACATAAGAACAATATTTTTTCATTATGATAACAATGCTTATCTAAATAGTGTCATATTTTATTAAATGAGCATTTAATTTTATAAAGGAAACACTTATAGTGGATAGTTATGATATTTTATTTGAGACAAAAATAATTTATTTCACTTGTTCATAAAAGTATATATGTCTTTTTACTTGAGGATTATAAGTTTTGAAGTGAACAACTATTTATCATATAATGTCACATATTTGGTAATATTTTGATTAATATATGAAATGTATCTATATATATTTGTGATAGAACAAACTATTAATATGCTTGTACATTGCTGCCCCAATAGTTGTATACATAAGAACAATATTTTTTTGATAACAATACTTATTTAAATAGTGTCATATTTAATTAAACAAACATTTAATTTTATAAAGGAAACACTTATAGTGGATAGTTATGATATTTTATTTGAGACAAAAATAATTTATTTCACTTGTTCATAAAAGTATTTATGTTTTTTTACTTGAGGATTATAAGTTCTGAAGTGAACAACTATTTATCATATAATGTCACATATTTGGTAATATTTTGATTAATATCTAAAATGTATATATACAAGATATAATATTATTTAGAGGAAAGGGGTCAGTAGTTGTGTGCAGGGTCCAATAATCATGCAACCAATTGTGATTATAATACCTAATCTTACCACATATTTATACTATATATTATAAATAAATAGTCCAAATGTGAATAAAAAAATAACCAAATGTTCATCAAATATAGACCCATATGAGAACACATGAGAACCTCTGAATCTTATATAAAAAAAATATAAATACATTCATGAAGAAGTGAAATAAGTATTTTTTTGTCTCAAATAAAATGCTTATTTAATAAAATAAGACGCTTATTTAATAAAATAAGACACTCATTTAAACAAGTATTGTTATCATAGTGAAAAAATATTATTCTTGTGCTAGCTTAGGGAATCGCTTCCTAAAGCCAGCGTTTCAGGAATGAAATCTGAATCGAATCACTTTGGAATCGTCCAGGAATCGAAATTCGATTCGGACTGGGCAAAATCGATTTCACCTGGTGATGTAGTGATTTCGTCACGTTTTTGACCCATTTTGAGGCGTGCTTGACTTTTTTTTGAATTTTCGCGAAATTTAGGGCAATAGAAACATATTTCATGAGTGTTTTGTTTGGCGTTTTAATTTATATTTTTTTGTGTCCATCTTATTTGACCTTTTCTCTGCTCACATTTTACCTCATTCATCTGGCATTTTTTTTCCCCCTAGTTTCTTATTTTTGCAATCGCGCGGGTTGAGAAGGAACACGGATTGAGAAGTGAGAAAGGAAATCGTCTTGACTCGAAACGAAATTGTGTCACAATAAGAGGTAGGGTTTTTTATTTTGTTTTTAAAACATTTAAAACATTGTATTTAATTATTTTATTTTATAGTTTAAGTTTAAATTTTTTAATATTTAAACTTTATAGGAAACACTAAGTATAATTTTTTACATCTTTATGAAAATGATAATATATAAAATATAAATTTATCATAATTAATATATATAATTTTTAAAATATAATTTTACATATTTGATATTTTTTATTTCATAATAATATATAAAATTTAGTTTCATTTATAGTCTTACAATCTTATTATTTATATAATTAAATTATTAATAATATATTAATATATAAATTTTAAAATATATTATTCATATATTATACTTATATAATTTTTAAAAATTGTATTTTAATGTTTAGATTTAGAATTTAGAATTTTAAATAATAAGTTTATAACTTTATTATTTAATTAATTAATTTAATTATTTTTTTCTTAACAATTTACTTGTAAGTTTGTTGCACGTAGCGTCGTAGAGAAACATGGCAGACAGTTCAACTTTTGTCAGTAATACTAATCCCTCATTCAAATTTGACTTGGCTTCACCGCTATGGAGACATGTAGAAATAGTAGAGAAAATTCTAGGTGGGGGATGTGTTTGGATATGCCACAGGTGTGAAAAAAAATACAGTAGTTTCTATAGCTGGGTGAAAGCGCATTTGTGTGCAACTACTGGGAAGGGGATTAGACCATGTGCACAAAAAAAATGGAAAACCTATAACACCTGAGAAAATAGTACAATATATTGCGGAGCAAGAGGAAGCAGATGCAAGGGTTCAAAATAAAATGGGGCATCCATTGAGTACAAGAAAGGGCTCAAAGATGCCATTTAGGGGAGAGGGGCCTAAAGTAGGGCGGGAGCCTATATTGGGAACGAAAGTAGTCCCATGTGGGCCCCACACTAGATTGCCTTAATATGCAATTGTAAACCGGTTTTCACCCAAAATGTCAACAACGGTACTCGATTCACTCTACCGCCAAGACTATATTATAATCAATTTATATTTGTCCTAAACACAAATAAGTATTCGTAGTCTTACATGTCAAAGAATATTCAAACCACATTTGACACCACAAACATACATGCCATATTGATTCTTAATGGCTCGTAGCTTTACAACTTGCACCCAAAATATAAAATTAGTATAACCCATGCACCCCTTCAATATCACCACTTGCATTAGCTCGTGACCATTATTTTAATACATGTGGCAGGAGGAGAACAACTGTGAGCCAAGAATGTCCCATCACCAAATCCAATCAAACCCACCCCCTATCCCACTATGCCATCAATACAACAATGAAAAGAAAATAAATCATTCATAACTGTCCCATCTGTCAAATCCATTCACACGACAACTAGTTCAAAATCCTCTTTTGCCACCTACAACCACCAAAACAATGGCAGTAAGGCCACCACAATTGCCTGGCCAACAAAAAAACACTGCACGCCATAAATACATACAAACTATGCAATTGAAGGCACCCAAACAAATTTTCAAATTTGAAAAAGGAGGATCGAAATTAAAGACTCCATACCAAACAACATTGAACATATAAAGAGATTTTCAATTTAAAAATTGCATTTCCATTTGCCACGTCTCACTTTCATATCCATTGCAACATTCTCCTGGAGGTGGACAAACAAAGAGGAGAAGAAGAAGCAGCACCATCAACACACTATCAACATTCAGGTACTCTACACAAACAAATTGTTTATGCCTATGAATGCCAATCTCGAACTTCTTGTTTATGCCTATGAATTCCAATCTGTTCAATGCTATGCAAATGATTTTCACCATACAATCATACCTTTTTCTTTTTCATATAAACTATTCATGTCCCTATGACAATATGTTGTATGCGATGGTAATGTTTCTCAAAAAAACATGTTTCTCAACATCTGGGGTTTCAACTTACACTATTTGTGAATGCCCAAGAAGTTCTCTTCAGTTTTTGGGTTCTTCTTACATTCTCTATGCCTCCTAATATAGATTTGTTATATTCACTATAAAAGTTATGTGACCCACAAACCTACAACTCAATATCTAGGGTTTCAACTATGTGTGTCAAGTCATTTAAGTTTTGTTTGTTGGTCTTTTCTTATGCTCAATATGGCTGCCAATATAGATTAGTTCTATGCACCGTAACTAATTTTCAAGCACCACTATGTCACAATTATATCTGGTGTTTCAACTTTCTCTATTTATGAATGTCAAGTAATTTCAGTTCAATTCCTAGTATTTTCATTATGTTCTATATGCCTGGGTATATAAACCAGTTAATTGCACTGTAAATGTTTCTCACCCACTACCCTCTGACCGAATATCCAGGGTTAGAACTTAACACTGTTTATGGATGTCAATGCTTTCCAGTTCCTTAGAATGTGATTGTTAAACCCTATATGATTGTTGCACAAGGCCAAGTCACTTTTTTGAATCGCAACATGTCATTGTTGCAACAAATTCTTTGTAACTCACTATTTGGGGTTTGGACTTATACTGTTTATGATTATGTATGGATGTTCAATTTCAACATTTTCATATATCACAAACTTGTAACTCAAAATCACGTTGTTTCATACTTGATGCCTGTTGATGAATGTCAATGAATTTCAGTTATCTACATTGTTAATTTGAATCGACTTTATGACATTACACAAACTCCTTTCATTTCAATCGAAAATGTTTTAAACATGTGCAATTCAAATAAAATAGTATGATCACATAAAACTTCAACAGTTACCAAATTTAGCATTATAAACTATAAGCTAAAACAACAAAGGAAAAAAAACATGCATCACTCTATCTTTAAGGGTGTTCAATGGTGTTTCTTATCATTGTTTCAAACATGTCTCAATAATGTGTGTAGCTTCAATATAAAGTTGATATGAGGTCCAAGCCAATGAAGAAGAGAGCCACAACAAGGTGGCATGCATGTCAAAGAGGGGTTCATTCCCCCCTAAAAAGGAACAAAATGTAGAAGTGGAGATAGTTGTTGTAGTTACTGCTCCACCAGGAAGGCGGACAACAACATCATGACATTGGGAATTGACAATGAATGAAACGGTTCATCATCAAACAAATGACATGGTGGACTGCCAACATGAGGAACATAACGACAACCTGACTCTTCCCTCAACCCCTACCCCACTGTTATGGTTGGCGGATGGATCTATGAATATGGCTAATGATAGTCTAAGTCTTCCATCAAACCCTGCCCAACCCTCTTGGTTGGTAGAGGGAGCTACTGATGAGGGTTATGACAGTTTAAGCCTTCCCTCAACCCCTACCCAACCATCTTGGTTAGCGGATGGAGCTAAAAATTTGGGTATTGTCTTGCAATGCAAAGAAGAGCAAGGAACTTATTAATTGCCTTCTCCACTTGCAAATTTTTCCATACCACAATTGCTAGATTACTATGCAGATTTGAGCAAGGAAATAGAGCATAAGAAGGATGAAGACAAAGCTAAAAAGAAATAAGATAGGAAGGAGAGAGAGCAGAAAAAGCACGAGATAGTTCAATGGATACAAGATAGGAAGGAAAGAGATAAAAAGAGGGACCAAGACCGAGTTCAAAAGAAACAAGATAAGAAGTAAAGGCAGGACAAGATGAAGCAATAGAGGGTTCAAAAGAAACAAGATAGGAAGGAAAGAGAAATCAACTGGGCCCATAGGTCATTGCAGCAAGAAAGACATAAAAGTAGTCCTACAAACCCGTTAGCACACAATCATTCCTTGTTTCGAGATATATTGAATATATACATCCCTCTATTTGGGGAGTTGAATGTCAATTCGAGTGTCAACCCAAATGTAGGTTGCACTCCACTCTCTGTTGCAAATAGTTGTTCAACACTGTTGCATGTAATTAGCACTCAATTTACAAATGCAAATGCAAATCATGTAAGGACAACTCAAAACGCACAAGTAGGAGACGAGAACACATCCCCAAATGTTTATCTTGGCATGCTTAATTGATGTTGTGAGGGACCATCACTACAACTAGATGACTAATTGGCTACCTTTTTGCTATGTATTCTAGGCTGCAATATATAGTTCAATTGTTGGTTGCTTAATTTTGTTGTTGGGGATTGTAATACCTTGATATTAAGTAGAAAATTTTTTCCCACCACGTCACCCTACCACTTGTGCATCGGGCGTAATATTTTATTTTGAAAACATCGAGCACCCCACCACCTGTCAAGCACCATTTACATGGACATGTCCAAAACAAGCCCATTTTTCCCTCCACCCCAAAGTGGAGACCATCTGCCTCCTTAATCAGTGAACACATCTACGACAGTGGATTGGCGGCCACATGTCCACAACAACCTCGCCACCCTAAACGAACAATTTAGAGCATTAATCACTCATTGCCTCCTTCATTACCTCCACTGACCAACTTGCCTTACATGTCCCTTCACATTCAGACTATAAGGAAAGTAAATTGGCGACCAAAGTTCATTTAATGATCCAAATTCTCACATATCCTGGTCACTCTCATTCATTTTGTTTGCAAACATTCTCGACTGTTCATTTGGTTTTGCATCGAAACTTGTTTGACCATGCATTGGCAAGACTTCTTTTCTCTAAAGCATTTTTAGTATTAAACCGTGTTGCATACACTGATAATTTGTAAAGTATAATGATACATAGTTTAATACTTAAATGTTCTTCTAAAGAAGAAGTCTCATCAATGCTATAACCTCCAATGTGACTACAAATTTATGTCCTATAATATGTAAATGTTGTTACCAACATTATGCATGTAGTCCCTCAGGTGTTACTATTACTCTTATGATACTATTTGGATACTGTTTATGGTTTGATGCATACTCGAGACCTCGATGGTGATTGTTTCACCTATTTGACTTGTGTGTTTTGTTTGGATGCACATGATACTATCTTATGATGTTGATGATATAATGATGCATGGTGTTCATCTTTACCTGATTATGCGATATTGTGTGGTTACGTAAATTGATTAATGCTCACTTCATGATGTTTATGATGATGTGTTAATTGTTTGAGAGTCGGGTGAGAGGGATGGTGTTGCATCACTCATCCGCGAGCACCCTACTACACTGCAATTCTCTCTCATGGTGTGTTTGGAATTGAACATATATATGTTGTTTTGACACTTGGTTTTATGCAAGATTGCAGATACTAGGCACTGACTCCACCCACATCATCGGGTCTGAGCATGCCCAACATACTGAATGGATATGACATGGATTAAGGATTTGACAAGAAAGTATCATCGTCCTAGTCTGTCACCTCGTCACTGTGTCTGACGTCGTCATCAATTTGTGACCTTATTCTTGTCTCGGTATTGCTCTGTTTGAGTCGTTCATTTTAATTGGTCATTTAATGTTGATCTATTTTTTTCGTTCAAATTAATTGGTTAATTAATGTGTTTCAATTATTTTGCATGGTCAAGATTCATTGTTGTTTGGGTGTTGATTGGGTTATGTTGCTCGTAGTTCTAACGTAATTTAATTAAAATATCAAATCAAATTGTTAAAATATTAAGAGTATTTTATTAATTAATTAAAGTGGGATAATAATTTAATAGCTTATAATATTATTCCTTTATTAAAGATGAAAAATGTAAATAAAACATAAATTTGTATTTATAAATAATATTTATTTAAATTTAATTGAGTTTATTTATAAATTTAAAATATCAGGATAAAAAAAGTTAATGAATAAAATATCAAAATATGTAGTGCCCCTCCATTTGTCATTGCTATGGGTTTAGATTTGTATATGTTGTTAGACAGTACCTTTACTATGATAGACCTTGATATTTGTTACTGTTTATGATCGCTCGCTTTAGAGCGATGTGGATGTTATTATGTGACGAGATGATGCACTATATGGATGTTATGTTTCATGTTATGCTTTTGATTAGCATAGTTGTTAATATTGATATATGTTTATTTGTTGATTAATGATGCTTTAATTTTGTCAGTCTTGATGTGATTGTATTGGTGAAGGGGACGGGATTACATCACTCGCATGCGAGCGCCCTGTAATTTCGTGATCTCTTTTCACGGTGTGACTGTTATGTTTATCCATGTATGACATTCGTTTTGATTACATGATTGCAGGTACATGACATTATCTCCACCTAGTTTCACAGTTTGAGTGTGTCCATATCCCAATGGTATTGTTGATTGAGAGATAGTAACGAGGTTCCCTTGTCAAACCACAACCCTGTCATAGTGTGTTTTCAGTTTGTGTCTGGTATGTTGTTGAGTCATGTCGTCTTTGGTGTTTTAATAATTTGTTATCAGTGGGAAGTATATGTGAAAATTAATATTCAAGTGGTGGAAATGTTAATTTATGTATTTAGATTAAAATTGTTATTTAATTTAGTTAATTTTATTTTATTCATTTAGTAAAGTAATTTAATTCTAGTGGTTAAATTTATTTTATTAAGTCAATAAACTAATTAATTAAATTTATTTTGTTGAGTAAATAAATTGATTAATTAAACTTATGTTGTTGATTAAATAAATTAAATAATTAAATCTTAGTAAATGGATAAATTAGTTAATTAAATTATAGTTATTGATTAAATAAATTAAATAGTAAAAGTTGTTTTGAAAAATGCATAAATTAGAAGATTTAAATTTAGTTGAAATGAATTTTGTTTTAAATCATTTAAAAAGGAAAAATATCTTGTGAATGCATGAAAAATATCTAGGGTGGTTAAAAGGGAGATATTTGTGAAATTTTGACTAAGTGTGGAGGAAAGGAATGGAGATATTTATATTTTCGGAAAAAGAAAATATCTCAAATTTTCTTTTTGGTTGCAAAAAATAGAAGGTGGTTTTTCTTTGTATTGGGGATTTTGGATTTTGAAAGTGAGTAGAAAAAAAGGAGAAAACAACATAAATTCTGGCAAAACAAATTTTAACAATAGAAAATTGAAAGAGGAATAAAATAAATTAGAAAACCTTGTGTTTGGATTTGGAAATTTCCATTGCAATCTAGAAATGAAAATTAAGAATTTGTGATTGAAAATGCTTTTTGTTGTAGAAAATTTGCCCAATTTGATTGTGAAATGGAATTTTTTTTTATGTATATATATATATATATTCTGAAATATATATATATATATACACATATATTTTTCATATAAAATTTATATGCTGTTAGGTTGGAAAATTTTCATTGAAGAATTTTTATATTAAAAAAATTTTCTATCAAAAAAATGTTTTGGGAATTGGGGAGTTTTATTTTAAATTATAAAAAAAAAATATAATAAAAAATTGGTGTTTAATTTTGGTGGGGGGGCTTCCCCACAACCGCCCTCATAGGGAGGCGACTGTGGAGGCAACGTCGCTGCCTTCACAGGCAGCTGCACTACCTTCACAACGCACCCCTATGGGGAAGGTTGTGTAGCAACCTCCCACAATAGGGCGACATCCCCTATTTTGTGGGGTTTGAATTTAAAAATATAAAATCTTTATTTTTTATATTTATATATTATATATATATAATATTCATATATTATATTATAATATATATATATTATGTATATATTATATTATATATATATTATTATTTATATATAATATATTTTATATAATTGGATATTATTTTAATAATTTGGGGAATTTAATTGATTTAGATACTTATTTAAATGATATTTATATTTAATTATATATATATATATATAATTGTAAATACATCAGGTATATAATTATATATATATATATATATAGGTTTAATATATATTTAAATTTAAATATAATTTTCTTAAGATCATTTCATTATAAAAGTTGCAAATATTTATTTTATAACGAAATGATTTCAACAGGGAAATGTGATTCTTATACTTAAATATTGTTGGGAAACTGAAGTAAACCTTTAGCTTTAAAATTATTATTGCTTGTCAAATGCCCAAGTAGTTATTTAATAAGGGAATGATTTTAAGGGAAATAATTATTTGTTTTAAATGAAATGAATTTTTTAATAAAAATGATTTTATGATAGTTTAAATATTATTTGGTTGCAAACGAATTTATGAATAAAATTGTCTCGAATTAGAAATAATTGAGCAAAGTATTATTGTTGAAATTGGATTTAGGAAATCTGAATATTAGATGTTTTATTTGCCTAAGTTGCTTTTAATCGAGTTAGTAAGTCTTCCAGAAGAGTTATTCTATGTTGGGATGTTTTATGTGATGGTTCGTTTTGTTATTTACTTTGGGTAGTGCATGTGGATTTAGTTATTTGAGCACCCAATTACTATGAATGAGTTGTGTGACCTTATGTCTTAAGGTTGATATTTATTATCAGTTTTGTGCATCTAGTCTACCCATAGTATTGTGGTTTTGTGCCGTGTGTTGTCAGTAGGAGAGTGGCTCTTTGTGGGGGTCCAGGACACAAAGGGGCACCAAGGTAACTCACTTAGGGTTTTAATTAAGTGATAACTTAAAGAGAATTAATGAAAAAAATTCAGACTAATTAAGATAATGAATGCCTCTCTCATGACTCATGTGCTTATTAAGGCTTGAGATGAGATGAGAAGCATAGTTTGTATGAGGGTCCAGTGGCCGGTAAAGGCAAGCCAGGGTAACTCAAGATGGGGGTCTGGTAGCCTAGGAAGGTTGAACCAAGGTCACTCATAGCAAATTATGTGTGACACTCTTCCTATGACAATCATCAGTCAATTTGTTGTATTGTGCAGTTGATCATTGTTATCTGGAAGCATTGTAACCATTTTGTTAGTGTTATACTAGTGTAGTTTAGTATCATTTTTCCTGTGTCTAGAGGTTGTAGGTTTTTCCTTGGAAACTCTTTACTATCTCCTAGCACGGGGGTTGGTCCTTCAAGTACCACATGGTTGGGTGGAATGTGCACCTTACATCGTTGGGTACCTAGTTCTTGTTCGCGATGACGAGTACTTCATGATTGGGAAACTCGTGTGTACCAGTGAATTTTGTATTTCTATCATGTTCTCTCTTGTATCTATTGGATACCTTGTAATTTGTAATTGTGTCACTCCTCAATTGTATTCGAGGAGAATATTTGTACTATGTAATTGTAACACTTTTGTATAAACTATCTCATTTGGAAATGAGCGATGTAATTGTAATATTGAATGGACGCTATGTATGAATGGATCATTATTGTACTTTACATTTTATGTGATATATTTTAATGTTGATAGATGTATGGTCTTTAATTCATGAGTATTAATCTTATGTTATGTTTAGTTACTTTTTTTAGCAATGTTTATAAATAGTGTCGTCATGCACCTTAGAGAATATTTGTGTAAGTGTAGTTATTTTACTTGTTTAATTTCATTTAAAAAAAAAAATTGTTCACTTCCGTTATGTTTGTAACATTCTCTATGGTTGTCATGACAGGCGTTACAAAATAGATTTAATGCATATTATATTTGGGAGGATAAATTTTTAAAAAAATAATAATAATAATAATTAAGGGAATTATGAAATAGTAATGATTTAATTAAATTAAATAGTGTGAACTATTGATAATCCGTAAAGTGTTAAAAATAGGGTGAAAATTATTGTCCAAAGTTTTAAGCACAGTAGTGGAGGGTTAGGTTTATAAATTAACTAAAATGCAAGGATTTTCAACAAGTGGTAAAACATGAAACAATTAAGTTGCCAGGTGCACCCTTGAAAGTGTAAATTAATTTCAAAAGTTTTCCATTTGTCCCTTAGTTTATCGAAAAACTAGAGAGAACTTTTCTTAATTTATTTGGGAAAATTTTGATAAATAACAAGGACATACGGATTGGAGAAGGGTAAAAAAAATATTTAACTTGCAGTGTGCTCTCGTAAGAAGTGGAAGCGAGAAGAAAATATCATAGCTGGGAAACATTTGAAAACAACCCAACTCTCCATTCCCATTGTCAAGCACCTAATTAAATAACTCCTTTATAATTATGTCATCTGGATTAATTAAGAAGAATGAAATTTTGAAGTAAAAACCTAGCAGAAACAATTTTACCATAAATTTTTATTTATGGTTGTAGAATTTATGGTTGTAGAAAATAAAAATTTAGAATTTAGAATTGTAAAGTTTCTACCTTTCTAGTCCTAAACAATTTTAGTAAATTTTTATTTATGGTTGTAGAAAATGAAAATTTGGAATTTAGAATTGTAAGGTTTCTACCTAAACAATTTTAGTAAATTTTCATTTTATGGCTGTAGAAAATGAAAATTTTAGAAAACTCTGTTGAATTGTCAAAATTTTAGGAAAAAATTAAATAGTACTATGCCCTCCACGTAAAAGAACTTTTTTCTGAATTTTTTTAGGGCATTCTTCTTTCTATCTTTATTATTTTATTTACTAGTCTAATGATCCCTAATTGATTTAATTTTTAGATCACATATGGGTATTTGTCCCTTATTTAGACTAATATCACAATAAGGTTGTATATTTACACTTAAATTAAATGGAAAGAATTCTATTAAGTAAAACTAACCATTTTAATCATTACTAGATATAATCTATAGATTGAAATTAAATTTACTAAGGTGAGTAAAAGATTTGTAAACTATATTTTGAATTAGTTAATTTGTAGAATGCCTTTATTTTAATTTTTACATATATTTCAGTTCTAGTAAGCAAAAGATTTGTAAACATTATTTTAAATTAGTTAATCTATAAAACGTTTTTATTTTAATTTATACATATATTTAGTTTCTTAGTAATTTATTTACTTATGTGAGCAAAAGATTTGTAAACCTTATTTTTAATTTGTAAAACATTTTTATTTTAATTTATACATATATTTAGTTTCTCAATAATTTATTTACTTATGTGAGCAAAAGATTTGTAAACCTTATTTTTAATTTGTAAAACGTTTATTTTATTTTAATTTATACATATATTTAGTTTCTTAGTAATTTATTTACTAATGTGAGCAAAAAAAATGTAAACCTTATTTTAAATTAGTTAATCTGTAAAATGTTTTTATTTTACTTTATGTATATATTTAGTTTCTTAGTAATTTATTTACTTATGTGAGTAAAAAAATTGTAAACCATATTTTAAATTAATTAATCTGTAAAACATTTTTTTATACATATATTTCAGTTTCTCAGTAATTTATTTATTTATGTGAGTAAAAGATTTGTAAACCATATTTTAAATTTTTACATTTTTTTATACATATATTTCAGTTTCTCAACTATATTTTAAATTAGTTAATTTGTAGAACATTTTCATTTTAGTTTATACATATACTTCAATTTCTGATTAAGTCCTGATTGTGTATGTGTATATGAATTGCATAATTCAGTTGTCCAATTAGTATTCAGTTGCTTGTACAAATAGGTGAGCGATTAATATTTATTTGTTACATGGAATGTGTCAGTAGATTAAGAAGTTAATTTTATTTATGCCCCATGATCGGTTTCATTGTTCATTTTCATTATTTCTATTTGAATAAATTATGTGTTTGGACTTGTTGTGAGATCATGTTGGGAACCCATGTCATTGAGTTACTCTTTTGGGAGTGTAAGGGTAGGTTGTCCTATAGGCTTCCAGAGGCTAAGGAAAGTCTTGTTCCATGTTGAACTTCCACAGTTTAATCATTGTAATAAGTTTGATCGTACTGCTGATTTTGAGTTTCATGTGTGGGTCAAACCTTGTATCAGGATTGTCTTTGTAAACGGCTTTGGTGAGATGGTTCATGCCTCACATGTACACTGGTTTTGTGGTTTTAGTGCTCTTTCTATTTTGGTACACCCCTTGATAACTTAGATTTGTTTTAGGGCTATTAGGGAGAGTGGCTCTTCATGGGGGCTGACTCACAAAGGGGCATTCCAGATAACCCATTGAAGAGTTGGTTAAATAAGTGAAAACCTAACAAAATGTACTAGTGGGTTTGGGTAGGATACATAAACTAACGATAAATAAGATACCTCACCCTTGCCATTAGTGCTTCCACAGACTAAGGGTTGGCTAAGAAGGCCATGGTCGATAAGATCACTACCTCGTCCTCATGAGAGGCTAGTGGTTCCGCATGAGTCACCCTATGGGGTCGGCACCTAGTGCGAGACAACTAGGATAACCATATATGGGGGTCAATGCCTGTTGAGAGGCAGCTAGGATAACCCATGATAGGACCATGCAATGACACTCTCCCATAGTATCCCTTGATTTTCCCTTTCTATGCCTCTGAAAGTAGTCACCTTGTAAGTAGTCGTTGAGAGTGTTGTTTGTTATGTTTTGGTTGCTCTTGTGGTGTGGTCTTGTGGTCATTTTGCTTGTTTGTATTGGTCATGGGTCTTTCTTGTCAACTTCTAGCACAGAAGGTGGACCTTCGATTCCACACGGTCGGGTGGAACGTGTTATGCACCCCATTAGGTTCCCAATTTGTGTTCGTGATGCAAAAACAGATGCAGAGTTTCCAGAGCTTCACTTGGTTGAAGACTGTTCTACGCCTTGTACCTTATTCTTCATGGATGTAATTATTCTTTTACTTGATGTACTCTTCCCGTTGTTATAAGGGAAGCATTGTGTAATGTTGTAATGTATTCATGATGTATTGCATCTATGGAAATATGCTCCACAATTATAATATTAAAACTATGAATTGAATTGTAATAGAATGATGTATGCATCTTTTTCATCGCTATTGCTTATGGATGGTTGTATGATCATGTTATCTTGTGAATGCATGCTTCTATTGTTAACTTCTGGGCATTATCTTTAACGATGTTTTTGTCGGGGACATTTATGTGCAATGCAACCATGTAACCCCAAGGGACTAGTTAAGTTTTGTCATATAATGTATATTATGATCATCTTATATAATGTATGTTCACAATCATCTTATGTAATGTTTCTCTTTCAAAAAAAAAAAATTGTGCGATATTTTGTTGTCCTTTGGGGTTCACACGGCGAGGTGTTACAATGCACATTCCTATATTTAAGATTTGATATCAAATGGATCTTTATATTAGTTTATTAAATGGATACGTTGTAGGCCTAATTAGCAATATGATGTCCATGTTGCCAATGTAGTGCAATTTCTTGTTAATGTAAGTTTTCTTAATTATACTCAAACTTTGTTTATGGTGATTACTTGATTGGGCTGAATTGTACAACACACTTCACATAACTATTGCATGTATACAATATTATGCATTAACAACCACTAACAATATCACTTGAATCTTCATATAGTCATGTACACAACACTGACAACATCATTTAGATGATATTAAATGTATAAAGTGCAACAACCTCTTATGTATAATATAATGGAATTGGTGATGGGACAGTCTTGGATCTTTGTTGATCTCGTGCCATTCAATGTATGAGAATATTGATAGCGATGTAATGCAAGTGGTGATATATTAGCATAGAGTGTTGGTTATACTAATTTTATATTTTGGCTGCATGTTTTAATGCTACGAGCCATTAACAATCAATATGGCTTGTATGTTTGTGGTATCGTATGTGCTTTGAATATTCTATGACACGTAAGGCTGTGAATAACTATTTGTGTTTGGGACAAATATAAACCGATTATAATACAATTTTGGTGGTACAGTGATTCAAGTACACTTGTTGACGTTGTGGGTGAAAATTATTTTACAATTGCATATTAAGGGGGTCCTATACACCCTATGTTTGGAGGTCCACATGTTTCTACATGATACTATTTACAATTGATTACATGAATTATTTTTCTTACCAAGAATATATAATTGCTAGAATTGATGAGGCAATATATATATATATATATATATATGTTCGGAGTTGACCCGCCCTTCTTCTATTCGTCTATTCCTCATATATGTATGTGCATAGATTACTACATGTACAGACATAGTGGATGTCCATATGTATGTACATGCACTAATCTATGAACATTCATGCCTATGCTCATATATATGTACGTGCACAATAACTTTGTAGTTTAATTTGGAAGGTTGTGTGCCATGCACTTGTTTATTAATTTGTATTGCATAAAAATATATGTGCATACTTTCACACATATATGCACACACACACACACATATATACAATTATGCATAAACATAAAAGTAAATATATGCATCTACAAATATATGTGCATATACATATTAAAAGAATAGGTGACACTGTCACGTAGTAGGTAATTCAATGATGAAATATTTTGGCTAACCATGAGAGGAAAGAAACATAAGAAATTAAACCCATTAAAGACTGAGTGATGCTAGAAAGAAGCATTATTTTCCTTGAAAAATAAAGTGTGTTTAAGAACAATTTTTTTATACAATTATGTATAAACATAAAAGTAAATATATGCATCTACAAATATATGTGCATATACATATTAAAAGAATAGG
Organism: Sequoia sempervirens; assembly: GCA_007258455.2. Classification (NCBI taxonomy): domain Eukaryota; kingdom Viridiplantae; phylum Streptophyta; class Pinopsida; order Cupressales; family Cupressaceae; genus Sequoia; species Sequoia sempervirens. Next base: position 7,476,559 of record VDFB02000020.1, on the reverse strand, counting down.
TGGCACTGTCATGTAGTAGGTAATTCAATGATGAAATATTTTGGCTAACCATGAGAGGAAAGAAACATAAGAAATTAAACCCATTAAAGACTGAGTGATGCTAGAAAGAAGCATTATTTTCCTTGAAAAATAAAGTGTGTTTAAGAACAAAAATTTTGAAGTGTTCATAAACACCCTAGATGCCATACACTTCATCAAGCACATTCTGCATGCACCAAGAAAGCCATAAAATTCCAATTAAGAAACACCAAAAAAATATGATCAAAATCAGCGAGACAAACAAAAACCATTTACTGGCAGGAGAAAGTGGTAGAGCCTTAGTGAGGTTAGAAACCTCACCTGTATAGTATGGATTTTCCCGATGTTGTGTCTTGTTGCACTCACCTTTATCCTGCTTATTGCAAGAACAAATGAAAGGAGGGATCAATCAATACATCAAGAATATTACACAAATGTAGGCAGTGCTTAGCTTAATACACAAAGAATATTATAAAATTGTATACCTTTCAATTGCAACTCACCATCAGCAAAGCTTGAAGGAACAATGGGTTGGGCTGAACATGTATTTCTTTGCACCCGATGAAGCAAAGTGAACAAGACACAAAATGACAAGGTGTTAGCTGAATATACAATAATCTCTATGTATATAGATATACATATATACATATATATACATATATATATATACATACATATATATCTACATACATACATACATACATGTATACATACATACATACATACATATATATATATATATATATATATATATATATATATACATACATATATATGTATATATATGTGTGTGTGTGTGTGTGTGTGTATGTCATATATATATAAATGTACACACACACACACACACACACACACACACACACACACACACACACACATATATATATGTACATACATATATATATTCCATACATATATAGAAGAATAGTAGGGTGGGTGGGTCAACTTTGAATTATATTTATGTATATATATACATATATATGTATATATATATATATATGTATATATACATGAATATATATATATATATATATATATATATATATATATATATATATATATATATATATATATATATATATATATATATATATATATATATATATATATATATATATATATATATTCTACCTCATCAATTCTAGCAATTCTATATTCTTGGTAAGAAAAATAATTCATATAAGCAAATTGTAAACAGTATCATGTAGAAACATGTGGACCTCCAAACATAGGGTGTATAGGACCCCCTTAATATGCAATTGTAAAACAGTTTTCACCCACAAAGTCAATGAGGGTACTCAAATCACTATACCACCAAAATTGTATTATAATCGGTTTATATTTGTCCTAGACACAAATATTTATTCACAGTCTTACATGTCATAGAATATTCAAAGCACATATGATACCACAAACATACAAGCCATATTGATTGTTAATGGCCCGTAGCATTAAAACATGTAGCCAAAATATAAAATTACTATAACCCACACTCCCCTATAATATCACCACTTGCATTACATCGTCACCAATATTTTCATACATCCAATGGCATGAGAACAACAAAGAGCCAAGACTGTCCCACCACCAAATCCAATCGAACCTCCCCCCTATCCCACTTTGCATAACATACAATAGATTGATAAAAAAGTGAAGTTGTTCTTCTGTGATGGAAAGTGTAACAGTGTTGCTTCTTATGGTCTTGCGACCACCCTGCATTAAAACTAGTCTGAGCATATCCCTTCGCTATGCGTCATTGGTTCCATTCATTAGACTCTCCATCTAAAAGAACAACTTCACTTTTTTATTTAGGGAGATGAATGTATACAGTTCCATGTAGATATGAATATGGAAGTGAGGCTCCGATAAATGGAAATTGGAAAAGATTGAGAAATGCATTTTTTAATTTGTAAATCTCTAATGGTGGTTTTTTATGAAGCCTTTAATTTGTGTCCTCCTTTTTCGAATTTGAAAATTTGTTTGGATGCCTTCAATTGCAAAGATTGTATATTGTAGACATCCAAATTTGGACACTTAATTTATCCAAATTTATCACTTTTCATCTAAACATCCTCCTATCCGAGTTAATTAAGTAATACTACTATTATTTAATTAATACCCTTAATTCTGCCAAATCCCTAAGGTATTTAATTAATAATTAAATACCTTACCCTCTTTTAATCCCCTTTTCATCAAATGAATTAAATAAATATTACATTTATTTAATTCCTTACATGTCATTTTCATCTAATCCTAATCCATCTCCTAATCTCTTCATTAAGGATGTGCACATGCCTAATCCTTGATTAGGATGTGTCACATCCTCCAACTTTTGCAAGTTGGCTTTTAATCCTAATTAACCCCTAATTATCCTCTAATTACTGATTAGTCAAACCTAATTAGTATCTTGGTCAACTCTTCCCCCAAGGAATTTTTAATTCCTTTTTTTATTGTCCTAGATTCCCTCTTTTACATGTGAATTTTTAATTCACATTCCATCTTTCCAAGGCTTCTAGAACCTTGGACTTGTCTAATCTCCACATGTGTCCCACCTTTTTGGAGCCCACCTTTTATCCTCTAGATCCTCCTAGGAATGTGAATTTTTAATTCACATTTATATCCCCAACCACCTTTCCTTTTCCCATGTAGATTTTTGAGGAATTCCAAAATTCCTCAAATGTCCCTTTCACTCCCACTTGGGGACAAGAAATCCCTTTTTGTGGAAATCTTCTCACTCCCTAAGGTGTTTGTCCTTCCTCCACCTCATGTACCTTCTTGACACCTCACTTACACCTCATATCCCCTTGTCCACTTCACTCTCCACATGTCAAGATGTGAGGGCTTGTGGGTTCTCAACCCACCATAGCCCTTCATCTTGACCTTGTTGGAGCAATCTTGACCGTTGAATTCTCTAGAGAATTCAAATTCTCCTATAAATACCCCCTCCTTAAGGGCATTTTCAACACTTTTGATTTTCATAACTACATGCTGCCAATTTGCATTCTCAATCATCCACTATCATCTAACCATCCTTTTGATCATTTTGCACATTCAATCTTGAATCTAGCTACATCACAAACCATCTAAGGAGCACACAAAATCATCTCAATCAAGGGCCAACCAAAGAGTCATCAACAGCAAGGAAGGTGAAATCATTTGTATCTTGTTTTATCCATTTTCCTTTTTGTTATATCACCCTTTTGGCTAATCTTGAGGTGTCCTTGGTCTTTTACCATTTGCATTTTTAAGTTGTTTTGCACATTTAGAGCAGGATAAATTCTAAGGTATACATTTCTGGCACGCCCGGTGGGACCCACAAACGGGTTCTTGCATTTAACTTCCCCTTTGGTTAAGAATTTTGCAGGAAAAGCTCGCAGAAAGGCGGCAGCGCCCCCGTAGAAAGGCGGCAGCGCACCTGCAGAAAGGCGGCAGTGCCCTCTTGGCCACTGTAGAAAGGCGGCAGCCCCCCACACCTGAAAGTCTTATTCTCTAACGAATTTGCTGCAATTAGGGATATATTTAGAAGGTTTTTCTAACACTTTCCTTGCAGTGGGAGGGGCACAACTTTTTTTTTTTTTTTAATTTGACAAAATGTGTTGCAGAAAGGTGGCAGCGCCCCCGCAGAAAGGCGGCAGTGCCCTCGCAGAAAGGCGGCAGCGCCCTCTGCCTCACTGCAGAAAGGCGGTAGTGCCCTTGCAGAAAGGCGATAGTGCCCTCGCAGAAAGGTGGCAGCGCCCCCACAAAAAGGCGGCAGCGCCCCTATTTCACTGCAGAAAGGTGGCAGCGCCCCAAAACATCACAGTTTGGAAGGTAAAATTGTCATTTTGGCTTCGTTTTTGCTCTAGTTTTTTATTGTTTTCGCGTGATAACTCTCTAACATTGTTCTGGGAAGGATATCGTTGTTTTTCGCTAACATTTTGCAGCGTATTAGGGCGTTATTGATCAAGAGGGAAGAAGAAGACAGCTAACATTTGCTTGCAGGACCATCCATTTGATTAGATTTTTGAAAACTATCTTTGCTGTTTTGGAATATAATCTAATTAGGGGGAATAAAACTTCATTGTTTGCTGTGATTGTTTATTTTTGTGTTACCCAAGGGGGCATTAATTTGTTTTCACTTTCCCCTTGCACTTCGTGTGAGCCTGGGGAGTAGTTGGAAACAGTTAGTGTTTTCTTTTTAGTAGGACCTGCTTGGGGATTTCATCACCCCAAGGGACGATTCCAACCACGTGTACCGGCGGGGTATATAAAGGGGGGAGAACGAAAGTTGTTCCCCAATCCAGTCGCATCGTAATTGGCAGAGCGTCAAAGGTAGGGTGATACCTAGATAGATGTGAAGAGTTGGTCCTAGCCTTTCAGTATCTCGCTGGGGTTCCCGAATCACGCTTGTGACGGACTGGTGTTCACGGTTGTGCCTCATGTACCGAGAGTATATCGAGGACTCCCTAGAAGCCTTGTGCATCCTAGATTAAGACCTTGCCTTGCCATACCCTTAATATTAATCATAGGATTGTGCTTGCTTGAAGTGTTTTCTTGTGAAAAATCTGTCAAATTTTTCATACTCTGGCCTTACTTTATCATTTTGCATCCTTGCCATAGCCATTGCCATCAAAACCAAACTTTGCCTTACTACAGAAAGGCGGCAGTGCCCCTGATTTCACTGTAGAAAGGCGGCAGTGCCCCTGATTTCACTGTAGAAAGGCGGCAGCGCCCCTGATTTCACTGCAGAAAGGCAGCAGCGCCCCTGATTTCACTGCAGAAGGGCGATAGCGCCCCTGATTTACTGCAGAAAGCTAACTATGCCCCTGATTTTGCTATCAACGCCCCTGATTTACTGCAGAATGCTGACTACGCCCCTTTAACTTCCCAGGGCCATCATTTATGAACCGTGCATTAGATCGACTTTGTCCAAAAAACCAAAGTTGCTCAATTTTTCAAGCTCTATCTAGTGGTACCTTTTGTTTCTTCCTATCTAATCAAACCATTCCATTCCTCTAATCGAATAATCAATCCAAGCACCCCAATCCTATTAAGTTCATCCAATCACAATTATCCAATCAACATCACCTAATCATTTGATCCTATCCAATCAAATTGATTTAGTACTTTAATCAAATTCATCAAATCATCTACCTGATCCAATCATCCGTTTACCAAATCCCATCAAAATCAAAAGCAATCCCATCCAATCATCCTAATCTGAGCTTTTGTCCAATCCTGATCTGAGCTTGACCAAAATCCCGATTTGAGCTTTAATCTGTTCCCATCCAAAATCTTTTATCCATCATCTTTATCCTATCATCATCATGAATCCTCATCCTCCATCAATAGTGGTCAAGGGAAACCCTAATTATGTCGACACTGATAATGAAAGTCTTGTTGATCAAGAGGTATATGACATAGATCCCCTTGACGCTATCATATCTAGTAAGCTTTCTCCACCCACTTTCCAAAATCCAATTACCCCTATGAGCTATCTCGTTATGTCTTCATCCATGCCTAATCATGCTCCTTATGACACCTTTGACAATGGATATCCAATATCTTCTTCATCCCCATATTTTTCATGTCCTTCATCTACATCATCTTCTTATACAACATCTACATCCTCTTATCCTAATTTTCCATCCCAATACCCCTATTACAATTCCCCATCCATGTCCCCCTATCGTAATCCTCTTTTCCAAACTTCCCATACTAATCCTACATCCAAACCCTTTTACCTTAATCCTACATCCACATATCCTCATCCTAATCCACCATCCCAATACCCTTATTATAATCCATCCCGTACATCCTCTTGTCCTAATCCACCACCTATATCCTCTTGTCCTAATCCACAATCCATGTCCCCCTATCTTAATTCACCACTCCAATATCCTTACCTTAACCCTCCATCCAATCCTAGTCCTCCATCTACTCCTAGTCCTCCATCCAATCCCATTCATCCATCTACTCCTAGTTCTCCATCCAATCCTAATCCCCCATCTACTCATAGTCCTACATTCAATCCCATTCCTCCATCTAACCCTAGTCCACCAATCCATAATCGCTCATCCATTTCTACCACCCTAGCCAAGCCAACCATATGTAAGTCTCTCATTTCAGAAGTTCTCCAAGGACTCATTACAAAGAAGCCATCCCCAACTCCACATCTTGAAGTCATGGAACCATGCCATCTAGATCCATCATCCACAATCACTAGTGATGAGACCCTTCTCCATACCATGCCTATTATTGACGTTACCACCCCTAGTACTGCTCAAACCATTGAAACCATTGAACCCACTAAATCCTTTGAACTCCTATCCCCTACTCCAAGAACCATCGAATCCATCGAAGACACCCAATTCCAATCCACTCCCTCTACTCCTAGATCCACCCAAATCCAATCCACTTCTCCCACTCCTGGTAGCACCAAAACCCATTCCAATGAACCTCATGAATCTTCCATCCCTCCATCTTCCCCACTTGAAGAGTCCCAACAAGACTTCATTACCATGCCTCTCACACATGATGAGTCACGCCAAGAGTCTAATCCAAAGCATGCCAACATATCTCCTTCTCCAGATCAAGATCCTACCATCCCATCTAGTCCACCTCAAACTCACAATCCCCTATCCATTCCATCCCATGATCCCCTTGTCATTCAAGCTTCCACTGCTCCATCTCCATCTCCATCGCATGAGCCTACTACCACAAATCTAGATCCTATCATGGCCCCTACCCCCTCTCTTGATGTTGCTATCCCATCATCTCCTTCTCATGATCCCCCATCATCGCCTAAAAATGCTATCCCCACACCGCTTGCATATCCCCTTGGTCCTCTCACATTCCTCCATGGTGGTCTCCTCGCAGAAGAAAAACAAAGCATATACACCAACCCTCCTCTTCCACCTCATAATGAACTCGCATCATTCTTCTAGAATAACAAAAATCCTGTCCTAGATCGAATACTCAAGAGAATGAACTATCAAGGAAAAGGTTTAGGCCTTCATGAGCAAGGTATTATAGAGCCCATCCAAGCTAAAGAACATTTGTATCCAAGGTTTTGGATGTACTACTCACGACTCGCAATCCAAAAATGTTGGTACAACCTCTAGACGTCCTCAACGAGCCTTTTCCAAAAGAAATATCGGCTCTTTCCATCGCCCCACCAGATCATATGTGGCCATCCCTCCTCCTCTATCGTATCACCTCAAAACAACCATCCATCTTCCTCCTTCATCTGCTCCATCCATTTTGGGTCCTTACATCCCTCCATCTACCATCTCCAATCCTCCATCTACCATGCCCTTGTTTCCTCCAGGTCCTACATCTATTTTGGGCCCCTATATCCCAAAATCACCTCCTCCATCTCATCCTATCCATCCTTTCATCCATTCATCACCTAATCCACATCAGGATCGACAAAGGCACATACCTACACATTCTCCATCTACACATAATCCCCATACTCCTACCCCCATCACTCCACATCATCCATCTTCTCACACCCATCCCATGGCTACTAAAAACACTTTGGTTGTTAAAGAAAAAATGCATCAATCTAAACATCCACATGAATCAAAAGCTTCCCATGACCCCTCTAAAAGCCATGCTAAAGCAAAGCAAAAGCAAATCCAAAATCCAAATCAAATCTATAGGCCACAAAGGCCCACCAAAGCAAACATCAAAACCATGTGGATCCCAAAGAAAAAAGATGCAATACCATTACATGAAAAATCTATAAGAACATCCAAAGTCGCTAATCCAAAAGCTAATCATACACCCCTTTCATCTCCTAAGTCTGTTTTGGGTCCTTATGTCTCGCAATTCACCATTCCATCTCCTCCATTATCCCCACATTCTCCATCCCTTAATCCTATTTTCTTTTCACATCCACCACCACATGTGCCAATGTTGGTCCTGAACACATCTCCCCATCACATATCCACCCCATCATTCTATCCATACCCTTTCCAGCATCCCATCCATTATCCCATGTATCAACCCCATCAAATCCTCTAATTCATCCTCATGCATAATCCATTTATCCTAATAAGGTTGTACCAACATCCAACAGTCACTTCAAACATGGGCTCTTAACACCTTGATCCTTATCACATGTCTTCTAAATCTGCTTATCCACTTCCTTATCCTTACCCATCTCCTTCTGCATGAAATCCACAAAAAAATAAAAATAAAAATAAAAATAAAAAATAAAATAAAATAAAATAATAAAGAGAAATAATTCGTCCAATGGTGAAAACTTGGCAAACAAGCGCCTTGGATAAGTACCATGATGAAAACCTGGCAAACGGGCGTCATGCGTAAATCCCCATCTGCACTTGGGGGCAACTTCCTGATATGCATTCCCTCCATCCGCTATGCTTCCAGCTATGCACCCATCTTCCTGTTATCCATCCTCTATCATAGCATCCTTTCCATCTTCGTATCCATCTATCCTAGCATCCCTTTCATCTCCCAATCCTTATATTCTGCATCCTACCATCATACCCCATTTATCTATCATTCCCTCCACCCTTCTCGTGATCTTGATCAAAATAGGGGCACCTATCTATGCATGCTTTGGACACCTATTGATATACATTCCCTTCACCCATGCTCTATCATATTCCTTAGTCACCCATTCTATCCTCATCTAGTTATCTCTTTTATCTTCCCATCCACTTATCTTCCATCTCTCATGCCTCCTCATATATGACATATCTAGAGTGGGGGCATTTGCTTCCTTTGTGACATAGTCCTTGGAGACATCATCTATCACAACATCCCTTCATCTCCCTATCCATCTATCACAGCATCCCTTCCATCTCCCCATCCTTATCTTCATATCCACCTATCCTAACATCCCTTTCATCTCCCAATCCTTCTGTCCCTATCCATCTATCACAACATCCCTTCCATCTCCCCATTTATATCATCATATCCATCTATCCTAGCATCCCTTCTCTCCCATCCCCCATCCCTATATCTCCATCCATTCTTTCATCTTTATCCTTATCCCATATCACAATCCCTTGTCATTGTTATCTGGCTATAGGCCTCCCCCCATGCAACCCAATGCCATTTATCTCATTGTCATCACCCCTGATTCTCTTGCACATCTTTCCAATCCCCTATCACTTTTCATCATCTCATCCTCCCAAGTCATTTTAATGCTTTGATAACTATCCCATCCCTAAGCTTTATGTGATCGTCATCATCCTATCCACTCCAACAGGTCTATCCTATCTTGTCCTATCGGTCCCATCCTTTTATCCACTCATCCTATCATCTTATCATCCTTTATCCATTGTTTGCCTTTGGTCTTGTCGAACTACGTTGCCCCTGCGCTTTCACGTAGGCAAGGTCGATCATTTGATCCGCCCCCGGGGTCCCATCATCGATCTTCATTGTCCACTTTGCTCTTCTATCATCTATCATCGGTCTTTCTCCTTTTGTCCATCCTATCTTTACCATCCATCAAGGTCTCCATCTTGGTCGGTCATCCACCTTTCATCGAACTACGAGGGCTCTGCGCTTTTACGTAGGCAAGGCTAATCTTTGATCGGCCCCCGAGCCCCTAGGTCTTTAGGGTGTGTCAATCTCATGTCTTATCTTCCTTGTGTCATGTTGTCAAGCTATGCCCTTGTCTAGCTGGTTCTTAACAAATGAGATCCACTTGTATCATGAGATCCAATCGATTGTGAACATCCCACGTCATAACAATCTTTTAGTTTCGTATCCATCATCTTCGGTCTCAACAGGATGCATCCTTCCTAATAGACCTCATCAATCCCATCTATCCCCTTGATCCTATGGCAAAGGACGTTTGAAATTGATTGCGATCTTTTGATGCTTTTGGCTTTTGTTTATCATTTGAGCTCCCTATCATCACTTGTCAAGGCCACCATAATCCATCATATTATGGTGTGTTTTGATTGGTCAACATAGGGGCATATCTTGATCTTTTTATGTCTATTTTGTCTTCTTGGTTGTCCCACGTAGTACCCACCAAGATCCCCGAGGTCTTGTGTTATGCTGGGGCATCCTTTTGTGCTTGTGGTTATCTCAATGCCTGGCCTGACCAAGGTCATCACGACTTTGGGGTGTTGGGATAGCCTTCTTGTCTGTTGTGTTTATTTCATGCATTAGACACTATTACGCCTTGGTTCAACATACCCTGGCATCTTGTGTCTTATGTTATAGCAAAAGTCAGTGCTCCGAAGATGGTAAATTGCATTTGGATTGCATTTTATTTTCCATGTCTATCATCTTGCATGTATCCCCCATCCCTCTTCACAATCCCCCCCATCCTTTCATCTTTTTTCCTATCTCTTCGTCCTTTTTCTTACTTCTTACATTTTTTTTTGGCTTCCTTTGCCCTTTCCCCCCGATCGGGCGGCCCTGCTTGGCTGCAGCGGGACAGATTTGCCC
>VDFB02000020.1:7417451-7464302 GCA_007258455.2 Sequoia sempervirens | reverse complement strand
CATTTTGACACATTTTTGGGGCCTCAAACTTTCATCTTGACCCTCAAAATCCCAATTTAGTGTTTTTTTCCAGCATTTTGAAAAATTGTTTTCACTCATAACTCGAAATGCATATCTCGAATTTGGGATGTTAGTTGGCAATTCATCCTTTCTCAATATTGGGTATTTCTTGGAAAAAATTGGGACTCCCAAAAGTATATCCACGAGGTTTCCTAAAATGGCAAAATTTGACAATTTTTAAAAATTGCCAAATCGGGAAAACTCTCATTGTCAACACCTTACGCCCCTTTAAACCCCGGAACTCGGTGTAGAATCAATCCAATCATTTCTGTCAATCATTCTAGTCTTCAATCCAATCCTCATCTAAGCTTTAATCTTATCCCAATCTGAGCTTTCATCCATCTGTAGTCCAAATCTTAAGATCCTTCTCTCCATCTCACATATCAATCTTCTCCTCATCTGTTCAATCTCGCACAAATCACCTAATCAAATCCTTGGTCTTGTCCCCAGTCTCGTTACCAGCCTTGACTCATCATCATCATCCATTAGTGTCATTCACTATCCCTTTGGTGTTGTTTTGGGATGTATCCTTCCCTCATCAACAACACTTTCATCATCATCATCCATTAGTATCCTTCCCTATCCCTTTGGTGTTGTTTTGGGATGTATCCTTCCCTTATCAACAACACTTTCATCATCATCATCGGGAGGTATTCTTCCCTATCTTTTAGTGGTGTTTTGGGATGTATCCTTCCCTATCCTCGTGTTGTTTCGGGATCCTTAATTCCCTCATTGACAACACTCCATCCATCATCAACCCATTTTGGCTTGTACCTTGACTGGGGCAACATCACCTTTTGAAATCCATTTGTGCTTCATCCATCCCCATATCACTTACTCTCTTACCCATCACCTTGCATCATCTTCCTCATCTCCCCTTGCATCACATCATCCATTTCGAGAGCACACACGTGTTCTCTTCAACCCGCATGTCCTCTCGAGGGGGCATCCTCAATCCCTACTCTTCATCTTCACCCCCATCGTCTTCCTTCCTAGTCATCCCTTTGATGACTGGGGCATCTTTTCCAATCTAACCATCTCCTTGTGGGTTCTATATTTTAATATTCTTTGAAATGATGCTACTTCGTAACACCATCTCAAAGAGGGGCAAAATGTAGACATCCAAATTTATCACTTTTCATCTAAACATCCTCCTATCCGAGTTAATTAAGTAATACTACTATTATTTAATTAATACCCTTAATTCTGCCAAATCCCTAAGGTATTTAATTAATAATTAAATACCTTACCCTCTTTTAATCCCCTTTTCATCAAATGAATTAAATAAATATTACATTTATTTAATTCTTCACATGTCATTTTCATCTAATCCTAATCCATCTCCTAATCTCTTCATTAAGGATGTGAACATGCCTAATCCTTGATTAGGATGTGTCACATCCTCCAACTTTTGCAAGTTGGCTTTTAATCCTAATTAACCCCTAATTATCCTCTAATTACTGATTAGTCAAACCTAATTAGTATCTTGGTCAACTCTTCCCCCCCCAAGGAATTTTTAATTCCTTTTTTTATTTGTCCTAGATTCCCCTCTTTTACATGTGAATTTTTAATTCACATTCCATCTTTCCAAGGCTTCTAGAACCTTGGACTTGTTACAATCTCCACATGTGACCAAGTCCCACCTTTTTGGAGCCCACCTTTTATCCTCTAGATCTTCCTAAGAATGTGAATTTTTAATTCACATTTATATCCCCAACCACCTTTCTTTCTCCCATGTAGATTTTTGAGGAATTCCAAAATTCCTCAAATGTCCCTTTCACTCCCACTTGGGGACAAGAAATCCCTTTTTGTGGAAATCTTCTCACTCCCCAAGGTGTTTGTCCTTCCTCCACCTCATGTACCTTCTTGACACCTCACTTACACCTCATATCCCCTTGTCCACTTCACCCTCCACATGTCAAGATGTGAGGGCTTGTGGGTTCTCAACCCACCATAGCCCTTCATCTTGACCTTGTTGGAGCAATCTTGATCATTGAATTCTCTAGAGAATTCAAATTCTCCTATAAATACCCCCTCCTTAAGGGCATTTTCAACACTTTTGATTTTCATAACTACATGCTGCCAATTTGCATTCTCAATCATCCACTATCATCTAACCATCCTTTTGATCATTTTGCACATTCAATCTTGAATCTAGCTACATCACAAACCATCTAAGGAGCACACAAAATCATCTCAATCAAGGGCCAACCAAAGAGTCATCAACAGCAAGGAAGGTGAAATCATTTGTATATTGTTTTATCCATTTTCCTTCTTGTTATATCACCCTTTTGGCTAATCTTGAGGTGTCCTTAGTCTTTTACCATTTGCATTTTTAAGTTGTTTTGCACATTTAGAGCAGGATAAATTCCAAGGTATACATATATATTCATGGTGTGCAATCCTTGTTTGCTTCTCAAGCAATTATGGTGGGCTTAACATATTTTTTTTTGGTGGTTGCATGTGGCAAAAGAGGAGAAGGCAACTATAGTTGTGTGCCATAATCTGACTAGTGGAACACATGTGAACGATTGATGTTCCATGAGTGTTGTGTTGGTGGGAAAATGGGACATATACAAATATGTATACCTATGTATACACACACACACACACACACACACACACACACATATGTAATTTTTCACTGCCTTTAATATTTTTTTGTTATGCACAAACTTTAACTCTGCAATTTTCCTTTAATATTTTTTTGTTATACCCAAATATGATAATGGGTTAAGTTGTTTTCATTTCCATGTTTGATAGTAACAATGAAATAAAGAAATCATTTCACAGACATAACTATTGTGCATGGAAGAACAAATGAATACAATTGCATCGCATTCAAAGGCATAAAGAATTAATAAAAAAGTGAAGTTGTTCTCTTCAATGGATAGTGTAAAAATGCTCGTGCTTATGGTGTTGCATCCACCCCGCATTAAAAGTATGCAATACATATCCTTTGGTAATGCATCGTTTGTTCTATTTGTTACAGTCTCCATCGAATCGAACAACTTCAGTTTTTTGTTTGGGGAGTTGAATTTTTGTAGTTCCATGTAGATATGAATATGGAAGTGAGTCATGGTAAATGGAAATTGGAAAATATGGAGATATGCATTTTTTAATTTGTAAATCTCTTTATATGTTCAATGCTGGTTTGGTATGGAGTCTTTAATTGCATTGACTTGAATATCTTCGAATAAAAACAAGTTAACTCATTTTCATATTTGGGAATACCAAAAAATAGCAAAGGAAAATTGCAGAGTGAAAGTTTGTGCATTGTCGAACAAACGAATACAACTGCATGGCACATAACCCTATAATTGTGAACCAATCAAACCCTTTCCATGTTTGGTAGTATGAATGCAATGAAAAAAAGTATCTCATCGACAAAATAATTGTGTATGGAAGAACATAATAATACAATTGCATGGAAAAATATCTTCGAAATGAAAACAACTGATACCATACTCATATTTCGTAGTAACAATTACATATAAATACATGTAATTATATATATATATATATATATATATATATATATATATATATATATATATATATATATATATATATATATATATATATATCTCTTTGAATGGCATAAAATCTTTGAAATGAAAACAAGCAAACCAATTTTCATATTTGGGAATAACAAAAAAATATGAAAGGCAATTTGTAGAGTTAAAGTTCGTGCAATGTCGAACACAGGAATAGAAGTGCATGCTAGAAAACCCTGTAATTGTGAACCAGTCAAACACTTTCCATGTTTGATATTAACAATGAAATTAATAAAAGCATGGTAGAATATGTTTGAAATTACAACCACTGCTACCATTTCCATATTTCAGATTGTCATGAGATTATTTTAGGAAAATTGCAGGGTAAAATTTTATGGAATAACGAACACACGAATAGAATACCAATCAAGTTGTTTCTATATTGTGCAATGAGGAACACACAAATGCAAGTGCATGGAAGAAACACTTGAAATGATAAACATTATAACCCTACGAATAATAAAAATAGTGTAACCATTTCTATATTTAGGAATAACAAAGAAATGTAAAAAAGGAAATTGCAAAGTTACAGTTTGTGGAATATCAAACACTGAAATACAAAACTAGTCAATCCCTTTGCATATTTCGTCAAAGAAGTGTAATAGCAATGAAAAACCATTTCAAGCAGTAAAACCCACTTCATGTTTTGTATAAGGAAGCAAAAATGAAAAGCACAATGCAGAGTAAACGTCGTGCAAATATTTTTTTTTTGGCAAAATATGTTCAAAATTAAAACCAGTGCTACCATTTTCATATTTCTGAATTTGACATGAGATTATTTAAAGAAAATTGCAGACTTAAAGTCTGTGCAATGAGGAATGGTTCGCATGAATGCAAGTGCATGGCAGAAACCCTCAAAATGATAAACATTATAACCCTATGAATAATAAAAATAGTGTAACCATTTATGTATTTAGGAATAACAAAGAAATGTAAAAAAGGAAATTGTAGAGTTACACTTTGTGGAATATCAAACACTCAAATACAAAACTAGTCAAGCCCTTTGCATATTTCATCAAAGAAGTGTAATAGCAATGAAAAACCATTTCAAGTAGTCAAACCCACTTCATATTTTGTATAAGGAAGCAAAAATGAAAAGCACAATGCAGAGTAAATGTCGTGCAATGAAGAACAGAATAGTAGGAGTGCATGGTCGAGTATAGAGGAAAAGAAAACCACTGAAACCCTCCCCACATTTCATTTTAACATCGGATTGAAAAAAAAAAATTAAGTGCATGACAAAATACCATCGTATTCATTAAAACTGGTAGAGGCTGAGTGATGTTATAAACCTCACCTAAAAGAGAAAGGGAGCTGTCAAGAGTGCAAATCCAAATGAAGAAGCACGAAGAGCCAAAAAATGAAGCATGGAGAGCCACACAAGTTTCGATACAAAACAAAATGAATAGTCGAGAATGTTTACAAACAAAAGGAATGAGACTCAATGAGATATGCGAGAATGTGAAGCATTGAATGAACCTTGATCTCTGAATAACATGCCTGATAGATAGAGTAAATGTGAAGCGAAGAATAAGGAAAGTTGGTTAGTGGAGGAAACAAAGGAGG
The DNA here is from genome assembly GCA_007258455.2 of Sequoia sempervirens. Classification (NCBI taxonomy): domain Eukaryota; kingdom Viridiplantae; phylum Streptophyta; class Pinopsida; order Cupressales; family Cupressaceae; genus Sequoia; species Sequoia sempervirens. Next base: position 7,459,119 of record VDFB02000020.1, on the reverse strand, counting down.
CGACGAGTGTTTAATGCTCTAAACTGTTGGTTCGAGGTGGTAAAGCTATCTTGTACATGTGGCCATCCGATCCAGTGTACGTAGATGTGCTCACCGATAAAGGAGGCCGGTGGGCTCCACTTTTGGGTGGAGGGAAAAATTGACCCATTTTGTACATGTCGGCATAAATGGTGCTTGATAGGTGGCAGGGTGATCATTTTTTTAAAAAAAATACGGCTGGATGCACAAGTGGTAGGGTGACGTGGTGGGAAAATTTTAAATATTTTTGGTCCACATGAATTGCCACATGGACCTCCAAAGTTGACCTGCCCTACTATGAGCCCCTCTCCCCTACTTCATCTCACACACATATTGGTCATCCTGGCATTGTAGTAGAAAGCCATCCCTTTATGAGAGTAAATAAAGTTGAAAATGTCAATGAGGCTAATGTTTCGAAGAGAGAAATGGGACCATTGGAGAAGGAATTTAGTAATGATTCATGATAGCTTACTGGCCAAGCCATTGGAAGACGCTTCTATGCAAATGGTATCTCTTTCAATGTTGTTCAATCACCTTGTTGGTAAGACATGATAAGAAAAACAAATGAATCTTTAAAGGGGTACACAAGCCCAGGTTATGAGAAGGTTCATACCACTATATTGTCAAAGGAGGTCAAACATATAGAAGATGCATTATATCCCATCAAGGCCTTATGGAAAGAAATAGGCGTGTCTATTATTTCTGATGAATGGAACAATGCAAGAAATAGACCATTGATTAATGTGATTGCAATGTGCCCTAAAGGGGCAATGTTTCTAAAAGCTATGGATTGTGAGGGGCAGGTAAAGGATGCACAATTTATTGCTGACATCCTTATATAATGCATTAATGAAGTGGGACCTCAAAATGTTGTCCAAGTTATAACAAACAATGCAAAGAATTGTAGAGCTACTGGTATGATAGTTGAGTCACGATTCCAACATATATTTTGGACACCTTGTGTTGTGCATTTCCTCAACCTCATGCTAAAAAAGTTGGGTACAAAAATAGATTGGATCAAACAAGTCTATGTTGAAGCTGAAGATATCCAAATGTTCATAACAAATCACCACATGTTGCAAGCTATCTTTAGATCATTCTCGCAGGGTAAAAGCACAAAGTTGTGTCACACTTTATAAAGGAAACGACCAACACTAATCCAAATTTTAAACTTGAATCACTAAAAAGTGGCATATATGTTTTGAATTTTGAAATGATGTAAACTAGTAAAATATGTATTTTTTAGTATTTTTTATATTTGTATTTAAAAATAAATAAAAATTATTTAGTTGCTGATAAAATGTTGAAAAATGAAGTTGCATTGGATGCCAAACTTTTTATAGTAATTTTTTTTTTTTTCTTTCAAATTTTTTTTGTGTATTTATAACTTGAAATTTTAGTGCATGGATATATTTTTTCCCAATTTTGATAAATATATATTTTTAAATAAATATTAAAATGTGCATGAATCAAAAAATAGTTGTTTCCATGGGAAGTCAACTTTCATATTAAATATTTATCTAAAATGGAAAAAAAATTATACCATCTTGAAATAGATTCTTTTATCTAGTGCATCATATTTTTTTCAATTTTCTGTAATAAGTTTTAGTATTTTTCCTTGGCATGGTAATGAACCTAATATTTTGTGTTGATAACCTACTTTTAGTAAAAATAAATAATAATTAAACTATTAAAATAAATATATTTTTGAAAACTACACTTATGGATCTACAAAAGGGTATTTTTATATTTAAAAAAAAAAATTATTTACATTAGTATGAGTTATTGAAACTTCAAGTTTTTCAAATAATTTTATTGTTTTGGTAAATTGGACTCAAAGTGGTGCTCCATATATTTTTAGCCAATAATTTTAGTTGAAAAAGTTGTAGAAGTATCTAACTTAGCAGAATGAATCTTAATAAATCATATGTTTGACCAAAATTGATTTTTTAGTTAGAAATACTTAAATTCAGTTATGTTGATAAGTTGGCTAAAAGTGTGACACAAGTTTATGCTTTTACCCCGCGACTAGAGCTACTGAAGGCGACTGAAACTTCAAACATTGCATTTTTTTAATGTTATGTTTTACTTCAATAATTTATTTAGAATACATATTATATATTGATTTTAATTATTTACTTTTTATTTTCAAATAGGTAGATTTACATCCTTGACACAATCATCTTGAGATGAATTGTGAAGGTGTGAGAGGTACTTTTTGTTATGGTCATTAGCCAATCATGGTCTATATGGAGGCAATCAAACAGTGAGAGGGTAGCAAATCTAAAACATAAGATTCTAGATGACATTTGATGGGATCGGTTGCAATATCTTCTTGCTTTCACTGAGCCCATATTGAACATGATATGCTTTACTTACATGGATAAGCCATGCTTGGGGGAGGTTTATGATGGCATCGACTCAAAGCTAAAGATGAAAATTGTCATATGTGAAAAAGAGCAAGATCCTAAAGAAACCTTCTCCAAAGAGGTGCATGCAATTTGTATTGACTAGTAGAACAAAATGACCACCCCACTCCATCTTCTTGCCTTTGCTTTGACTCCCAAATTTTACAGCCCCCAAGTCTTTGCTATACCAAAAAAAATTCCACCATACCGTGATTCAGAAGTCAATGAAGGGTTTAGGAAAGCTCATGTTAAACTCTTCCTTGATCCTGAGATGGAAGATACAATTTCAATTGAATTTGCTAGTTTTGTTGACTCTAATAATCAAAGTCCTTCTACTATCCATGACAAATATAAGAAGGATGCTCATTCTTGGTGGTACCTCAATGGCTACAAGATGCCACACCTCCAAGTTCTTGCAATAAAAGTCTTATCTCAAGTAAGTTTTAATTTTTTAAGTTTTATCATTTAAAAATTTAAAATTAAAATGCGTTATTTTCAAATTTGAAGTTTGATTTACAATTTTTTTAATTTAAAAACTCTAATGAGAGCTCCCTTTGCTTCAATAGGTTGCTAGTTCTTCTTCAGCTGAGTGGAATTGGAGTACATACTCCTTCATCCACTCAATGAAGCACAATTGATTGGCATTAAGCAAAGCAGAGGAGCTAGTTTTTGTTCATTCCAACTTGTGCCTTCTTACTCACAAAGAGGATGAGTACAAAGAAGGGGGGAAAACGATGTGGGATGTAGAACCAAAGCGAGTTGACCTAGATCTTTCTTTGGGTTCAACTGCACAATCTTCTTCAATTTTTGAGGAGTCAAGTGGTCAACATACTTTTAGCGCAAGTGCAAATTGTTGGTATGTGGCAACTGATCAAGCTAGACAAGATACATACAGATGCCAATCCAGCAGATATGTTTACGAAGGCGGTGACAAGGGAGATGTTGAGCTCCTCTTTAGCTTCAATTGGCCTTCAAGGTTGAATTCAAGTAAAACAACTGACAACAGGGTCGAAGGTACTTATTTCTAATAGGAGTTGTAAGTGCAGTAGTGTCATCTAGGATCAGTCTCCAAGTGGGAGATTGTTGGTATGTGGCGATTGATCATGCTATACTGTACACCTAGCATGTATCCTCATTGGGGTCTAGGGCTAGGTCGGGCTTCAAGCGGGGGTTTGGGGGTGGTAGCCCATGAGAAAAAAGAAATTTCCCCTTTTTTTCGCGTCGTCACCGAAAAAGGAAAAATGTCAAAAAAGAAAAAGAAATGACTTTGTAAAATCCTAATTCTGGAAGCTTCTAGAAAGCTTGTTATTAGGGGTCAGGATGAGGATTATAGTATGTAGGAAAAGGCGATTATTTGTGAGATTGTAATAAGTTCTGCACTAGATAATCAAATCATTGGATGGTTGTGGTTTTGTGGATGTAGCTCGGATTGGGTGAACCACATTAAATTCTCTATGTTGTCTTGTTTCTGCTATAATTTTTTGTGTTTTACTTCTCTGTTTTATTGATCAAATCTACATTTAAGTTTTGTTAGATATTTGTTTTCTAACCCTAACACTAATGTGGTTCCATCATCTAATGTTAATGTTGATGATGGTCTTAGTCTTGATGATGATCCATTTGATGCAATTGCAAATTAGTGAATTGTTTACTATTTGTATTTTTTAAATGTTAAACAATGATTATCTATCATGACATTCAAAATTGATCCTTTTAATATTGAAAACTTAATTTAAATTAGTATATGTTTCAAAAATTGAAATTTTTCATGTGGTTTTGTTTATCATATGTATTGGTAAATGACATTCTAAACTTAATTTTGTTTCTAGGCTGCATATATAAATATATATAAATATTTTATTATATTTTTGTACTAATGTACCCACGTACCCGTACCAATGCCTGTACCTGTACTAGCAACTTAGTTCTTATGTGTACAACTATTGGGGTAGAAATGTACAAGCATTGGAGTATTTTACATTAATAGTTTGTCCTATCACAAATATAAAAGGTGAGTATAATAAATACCATGTATTTTCCCATTAAATGTGAAGGATTTTCAAAAAATTTAAGTGTTAAGCTATTGGTCCATTTTTGTTTGATATAAGTTGCATTTTAAATAATTATATGTTGTTTTTATAACAACAAATAGTTTTTTGTGTTCAACTATTGATCCATATGTGTTGAATATAAAAGCTAGAGATATCAAATATTTATGGTTACCAATAGGTATGTGGTCCATTTAGTTGCGTATTAATTTTATTTTAAATAAAAATATGATATTTTACAAGCAACAAATGGTATAAATTTTTGTTCAACTACTGGGGTCCATGATTAAGTTTTGGTTGAATCTTTAAAAAGTCAAATTTTAGGCACTTCTCAATAGGTATGCTAATGTGATGAGTTTCATGATGAGTCACACCTCCAAACCTTAGTTATAGATAGATATGAGACCAATATACATTTCAAAAATTAAAAAAATGAAGGTTCTACAACATTCCAGTCAATCGCTACATGTTGACAAAGCTAGCCTACACACAACTACTGTCCCCTCTCCCCTATCAACATTGAGTTGATATTTCCATCAGGTAATTAGGTTAATAAAAATACTAGTGGTATTATTAGTATAATATTTGTTTTGTTTTAAGAAAAATATCTGGGAGGTTGTCAATTAGTAATAGTATCATTTGCATCATTAGGATGGTTGATATCTATCTCATTGCCAAGGCGAACCAAATTGCAAACATGAACCTTTTTGGGAAATGTCAGTGTGGTAAATTGTAAGCCAAGCCATACCCTCGTACATTTACCATTGAATGGAATTGCGGAAACCTTTTTGTCTTATTAATAGCACCATTTTATTCTTCGAGCAAGGGTGCATGTGATGCACTCAGTAAAATCAACTAAGGCATATTCCACTCCCCACCCTCAGACATCATGTCATCAACGACGTTGCATGAATCAACATCATACGATGCATTTAAGTTTAGTTACCATGTGAAGCATAGAGTAGTTGCTAATGAGTGTTATGAGTCATTCTTTAAAAAAATTAGTTGTGTTTTTGTTCTATGGGTAAATTTTGGGTATTACATATAATCCTATTTGTTGGCCTTCTAGACCAGAGTATTAATTAAAAGGGACTGTCTTCATCACACTTGCTTGGCCATGTAGATGGTGCTCAAATTTATTTCTTCTATGTTTCCCACATAAAAAACACACAAGAGTTTATTATTATTTATTTGTTATAATATTGGGTAAATCAAGCTGCAGGATCTCAAAATTTGTGATAGTAAAAAAAATTCTACCGAAGTGTGCCACCATGAAACCCTTCAGAAAGAAGAAGTTGAAGAAGGATGCAATTTCTAAACCAAACAATCTTGGAAGTAGTAATGAAGCTAATGATTTCCTATACAAATAGATATCTCAAACAAAGTGAATAAAATTGTTGAGACCCAAAAAAACCCTTATTCCTCATAAGAAAAATGCTCAAGAGATTGTCTTGGGTAAGTTAAAAGAGAAAATTAAAGAAAGGAATAAAGAGACTAAGAATAGACTACCAAACCAACCAAAGGTTACTAACTCAATAGATTCGAAAGGTTTACCAATATATTGTGATGAAGTAACTATGCAAAAAAATATAGATTGCATGAATCCTCTTTTCCAAGAGGATTTTATTGAGGAAAGAAATAAAGAAAACAAAAATCCTAAAGAGGAGGAAAAGAGGAAAAGGAAAAAATTTAACATAAGCAATAGTGCTCAAAATCTAGGAAAGAAAGGAAAAGGGGAGAGTCTATCTCCTTGCTTTGATAGAATATATCAAAATCAAAAGTTGAATCAAACCCCTCAAAATGAACGTCAATTGTTTAAGGCAATAGTGAAGGATAGTGAAGATTGATTAGTATGTTTTTTTAATAAATTATATATATATATATATATGTATATGTATTATAAAAATGTTGTAAATCCGATTAATTTTTAGAAACATATCATGTAGTCTTTTGGGCTCTACCGGTAGCTATTAGTAGCTACAATATATTGCACCTAGACTTGAATTTTATTGGTAATAAAATCTCAATTAAAAAAAATAGGTATGTATATGTGTATATGTATGTATATATACATATTACATACATAAACCTATACATATACATACAAACATATATACATATATCTATAGGTATGTATGTTTATCAGCATATATATATATGTACATGTATGTATGAATATATGTATTTCTATATATAAGTGTGTATATGCATATAAATATATAATATATAAATGTACATACTATAAATAATATATAATACATAGATGTATATACATATATATTTTATATACATATACATTATCTATGTGCACACGTGTGTGTACATATGTATATTTATGTATATATATGTATATGTATGTATATATATATATATGCATATTTGTATACTACATACATGAACATACAAATGTATACATATGCACACACATATATAAATTTATATATATGTATGCATATCTATGTAATATGCATACATATACAAATATATGCATACACATTTATACATGCAAATATATATGTACATATGTACAATCCCTAATAAGGGATTCTCGAGACCCTTCCTCTTGAGCTCTTGAGTCACTTGGGTGGGTCCACTCCAAACACCCAACACCACCTATGACACCTAATTACTATATGGGGTCTCTCTCATCATCTTGAACCAATCTCAATACTAGATTCATCTCAAGAAATGGATTGACATAGGTAGCTACTCCAAACTCGCTCATGTCAGTGATACAGGTGGATCTAGGAAACTTGAAAATTTCACAGTCTCAGAATATCATGGAGTCAGCCTCATTGCATAGAGCTCAAACACATGATCCCGATGCAACTTGAACTACATCAAAAGGAGGTTGTATGCAAGAGTTATGCTTGGTCAAATATTTGGTCAAACAGGTGAATTAGGCATTCAAAAAGGAAGAAAATTGATCTTCTCAAAATGAAACAAAAATGACGTCAAGTTGTAGTGCTCATCGCACTGATAGAACTATATTTGGTTTCAAAAACAAAGCTCGTATGTGAAAGTTATGACTAGTCAAAGGTTGGTCAAAAGCTTGACTCTGGTCAACTGATGACCTCAACAAATGTACAATCAGCATGATGACGTGGAATATGATGTGGCAGGAGTGGTGAGTTGGCATAAATATATATTATACCATAATTATTAAAGAAAAAAACTCTTATGGTTTAAAAAAACAAATTTAAAAAGAGAGGATTTGGTGGGATTTTATCCCTTAAAATCCTCTTGCCTTGCCCATAAAACAAGGAGAGAGAAAAAACCCATAAACCTATATTTCAACAAATTAACCCCTTTAACCACCTTTTTCATATTTCAACAAATTATAATATTTTTAAGGGGGTTAGGAATTATTTAATAGGATTTTAATGCTATTATAAGGGGTGGTGATTCTTTTAAACACTTGTCAAGCCCGAAAATAATTATATGGTTAATAATAACCCAACAAATGAATATTTCCAAAAGAACCATAAAAACCCATAAGGTCTTATAAATGGGAGATGAAGGTTATTTACTTGTTTTGATGGTTGAGCCTTATTAAGGCAATTTTTTATGTAATTAGGGGGAATTGGTTGGAATTTTACTTGTAAATGGTAGATATGCAATATTTGCAAAATAATATGATTAAAGCCCATGTTAGCAAATAAATTTGTATAGAAAGGGGTCTTATTCTCTTGTAAGGAGTAGAAATTTCTTGGAGAGAATTGTAACCAAGAGAATTAATGAAGTTCATTTTGGGGAGAAATCATTCTTTGGAGGAGAATTTACAAGGTATTTTTGTACACCAAAAATTGTAAAATTGAGAATGAGAGATTGTGAGGAGTTTTATGTGGGTTTTAGAAGCTTGATATTGTAGGAAGGCCTTTTCTTGGCGATATCAATAAAGTGATCCAACATTGAGAAGCAGACCTGGAGATGTAGCTCAAATTGAGCGAACTTCGTTATCAAGTGTGATCTCTCTATTCTTTTCTTTTGTTTATCATTCTTTCAATATTTTGATTCTTCGAGTTTCCTATTTATGATAATTAAATAGTTAGTTTATGTCTCTTGAATCTAGATAAAGTATAAGTGAACTTTATTTTTCGTAATTCAACAGTTAAGATTCATAACCATGTAATTTTGTTGGATCGGGGTAAAATCTATAGTTGAGAGTAAAGTGCAAATTATTTGTAGCCCTTTAATTGCAAATCAAGTTGGCATTAGAGCAGTTTAACGAGAAAATTGTAGGTGGTGAATGTTAGCCAAGTTGAAATTGAAACAAGGAGAAGGTGCACTTACTAAGTTCAATCTTGAGATTGGAAAACAAAGGACTTTTCCATGAGCAAAGATGGTAGCTAAACAAAGTCCTATAGAGCTTGATGAGAAAGCTTTCCAGAAAGCATTTCTTGAAATGAAGGCAATGGTGGAAGTTATTTTTCCAAGAGAGGAAAGAACGAAAGAAGAGAAAGGAAGACAATGACATAAAGAAGAGGGAAGTTGAATCCTCATTGAAAGAAGACAAAGGTAAAGGAGTAGGAGGTGGTGGTGACCCTCCTGAACCTCCATCCCTGTCTTCCTCATCTTCTTCATCTTCATCCTCTTCTTCTTCTTCATCTAACTCTTCTAAAAAGAAATAACCTATGCAAACACTTTGTTAAAACTGGATGTTAAATTTGAGTTTCCTATATTTAATGGTGAATTGGATGCAAAAAAATTGGATAACTGGCTTAAGTAGATTGAAGTGTATTGCAGGGTTCAGCAGATCTTGGATGATTCTTCCAAAATCTAGCTAGCTACTCTTAGAATGGGAGGCACTGCATTGGTTTGGTGGAAGAGTAAGATTCAATATGATCTCGCTACGCATGGTAAAATCATTTCATCTTGGTATGAATTTACTTTTGCTTTAAAGAAACAGTTTTATCCTTTGGGTTATATGCAACAAGCTATTATGGACTGGAAAAATCTAAGACATGGTAAAGGAAAAACTGTGCAAGAGTATACACAGGTGTTTAGGAAGAAAGCACTTACTCTTGGCATTCCTCTTTATACACAAGAAACTTTATTAAAGTATATAGGTGGTTTGCATTCACATTTGAAATGTACAATCCTGATGTTTAATCCGTCTAACTTTGATGAAGTGTGTGTACAAGAAACCCATATTGAAGCAGGTGAAAGGAACATAAGTTTCAATTCAAAGAAGGAATTTGTTCCTCCAACTAAAGGCAATAAGAAGGGTAAGGAGATGAAATCCTCTACTATGAAGAAAGAGGAAGGTGAAAAGCCAACTTGTTCACATTGTCAGAAGAAAGGGAACGAAGATGCGAAGTGTTGGAAATTGCATCCGAAAATGAAACCAACATGGTTTAAGGATCATAAAGGAAAGCAAAAGGCTGCAACTATCATTCAAGATCTTGGATTAGATTCTGATGACGAAACAAAGATAACAGTTGTGGGTTTGAAAGGTAAAGCTTTTGTTGGTAATGATTCTGCCACTAATGTTTCATGTGCTTCTACTTCTAAAATTCATGTTGTTCCTAAAGATAGAAAAAGATGTGAATTGTTTCATATAAGGGTGATTTCTAAGAACACTAAGATTGATACACTGATATATAGTGGGCCCCAAGTTAATCTAATTTTAGAAGAAGTTGTTAAACAGTTGGGATTGAAAACAAAGCCACATAAGAAACCTTATCCATTAGGTTGGGTGTGCAATGATAACAGATTGCGAGTAACTAAGCAATGCAATTTAAGATTTGCAATAACATCTAAGTTTATAGATGAGGTTGAATTTGATGTGGTTCCACTTGATATCTGTGGGATTGTGTTGGGTAGCCCATACTTATATGATAGAAAACCAATCTTCTACAAAGAACATAATCAATATCACTTGTTAAGGAAGGAATTGAATACAATGTGCATTCTCATCCAATTAAGACTGATAAATATTTTGTGACAACGGGACAATTGAAAAGGGTAGTTAATGCAAGCAATAATTTGGCACTTATGTCTATACCACAAGAAGTGTCATTGCATAAAATCATATCTAATTCTAAGGTTGTTCAAGTTATGAAAGACAAGCATGATGTTGGTACATTTTTTTCTCGTCCACAAATTTAGTTTTGTTATTCAACCTTCTACTTTTTAGCAGTGTATGGTTGGTAGCGACAACACTAAATGTGGATGTGTATATGGCTAATGTACTTAACAATGTCAGTACAGTTTTGATTGTTGTTATGAGTCAGATGTATAGGTTCCAAAAAGGAAGGACAAATGATACTGGACAAGTGGGGAAATTTCCCTCACTTTAATTGTATGTAAAAATAGACTTTTGGTGGTCCAAAAGCTTCTCAATGGGGAGGAATGATCTAGGTGGATCTAGGAAACTTAAATTTTTTATAGTTTCAGAATATCATGGAGTTAGCCTCATCACATAGAGCTCACAAACACGATCCTAACGCAACTTGAACCATGTCAAAAGGAGGTCGTATGCAAGAGTTATGCTTGGTCAAAGATTTGGTCAAACAGGCGAATCATACATTCAAAAAGGAAAAAAATTGATCTTCTCAAAATGAAACAAAAATGACACCAAGTTGTAGTGCTCGTCGCGCTGATTCCGGAACTATATTCGGTTTCGAAAATGGAGCTCGTATGTGAAAGTTACAGCTAGTCAAAGGTTGGTCAAAAGTTTGACTTTGGTCAACTGATGACATCAGCAAATGTACAATCAACATGATGACGTGGCATATGATGTGGCAGGAGTGGTGAGTTGGAATAAATATATATTAAACCATAATTATTAAAGAAAAAAAACACGTATGGTTTAAAAAAACAAATTTAAAAAGAGAGGATTTGGTGGGATTTTATCCCTTAAAATCCTCTTGCTTTGCCCATAAAACAAGGAGAGAAAAAAAAACCGTAAACCTATATTTCAACAAATTAACCCCTTTAACCACATTTTTCATATTTCAACGAATTATAATATTTTTAAGGGGGTTAGGAATCATTTAAAAGGATTTTAATGTTATTATAAGGGGTGGTGATTCTTTTAAACATTTTTCAAGCCCGAAAATAATTATATGGATAATAACAACCCAACAAATGAATATTGCCAAAAAAACTATAAGAACCCATAAGGGCTTATAAATAGGAGATGAAGGTTATTTATTTGTTTTGATGGTTGAGCCTTATTAAGGAAATTTTTTATGTAATTAGGGGGAATTGGTTGGAATTTTCACTTGTAAATTGGAGATATGCAATATTTTCAAAATAATATGATTAAAGCCCATGTTAGCAAATAAATTTGTATAGAAAGGGGTCTTATTTTATTGTAAGGGGTAGAAATTTCTTGGAGAGAATTGTAACTAGGAGAATTAATCAAGTTCATTTTGGGGAGAAATAATTCTTTGGAGGAGAATTTACAAGGTGTTTTTGTACACCAAAAATTGTAAAATTGAGAGTGAGAGATTGTGAGGAGTTTTATGTGGGTTTTTAGAAGCTTGATATTGTAAGAAAGCGATATCAATAAAGCAGTCCAACATTGAGAAGCAGATCCAGAGACGTAGCTCAAATTGAGCAAACTCCGTTATCAAGCGTGATCTCTCTATTCTTCTCTTTTGTTTATCATTCTTTCAGTATTTTAATTATTTGAGTTTCCTATTTATGATAATTAAATAGTTAGTTTATGTCTCTTGAATCTAGATAAAGTATAAGTGAACTTTATTTGTCATAATTCAACAGTTAAGATTCATAACCACGTAATTTTGTTGGATCGGGATAAAATCTGTAGTTGAGAGTAAAGCGCAAATTATTTGTAGCCCTTTAATTACAGATCAGTCGGGCCCTAGTTAGATATTCTACAAGAGATGCCATCTAGCTCTTGGGTAATCCTAGATAGTTAACTCCTAATGCCCCACTCCACCTAGGACACCCAATCACTATGTAGGGGCTCTATTGTCGTCTTAGAACAGTCTCAATATTAGATGCATCTTGAGTAAGGGATCAACTATGGAATCTCCTCTCACCCAATCACTATTCTAAGTGGTTTACTAGGTAATTTTGCTACATACATATATATAAACATATATACTTATACACACACACATATAGATACACACATGTGTGTATATGTATATGTATGTATATACCTGCATAAATAGATCTATACATAATGGTCGACCATTGCTCAAGCTACACATCCCCCTAAACCTAATGGATATAATAATCCTACATTGTTTCAAAAATCTATTGAATCCATTTCCACAAAATGGTCATCCCACCTCATGTAATACATATATATGTCTAGAATCTATATATGTGTGTGTGTGTGTGTGTGTACATACATCTATACATAATGGTTGAGCATTGCCCAAGTTTGGATCCCCCTTCCTAATTTTTATCAATAAATCACAATGTTCCAGCACAAACTCATCTAGCACCAAAGAAATGAGGATAATAGATAATGTGTGTACTACCAAAAATTTTAGTACCAAAAATTTAGAGCCAGAAACAAGATTATCATCAAGTGCATGTTTCCTTTAACAAGAATGGATGATCTTGCCATTTATTTATGTGGTGTAAAACATTTCAATAGGATAGATTAAAATGTGGAATCATTAAATGAAGAGTGGACATCATCAAATCAAAATCAAAGAAGCAAATGAGTGGAAGACTACATTTAATAAGAAAGAGGGTTTGTATAATAGTTGATTATGCCTTTTTGGATCCACAAATATACATAGTAATTTTATGGTGTTAATAAATTGTATAAAAAATAGATTTTGGTAAATTTGTTGTTGTATAATGGATGGTATTTTGATTTTCAAGACAACTAAACGACTTATAGAATGATGGAATTTCAAGTATTCGTGTCAAAGTCCTTGACTAATTTATTCAAAGGCAATGACTCTAGATTCTTGGGGCATTTCTTAATTAGTAAGGCGTCGTAAGTGATGACATCATGAATGATGGTCATCCATTCCTTGAGATGAGAATGTGGATCTCCCTCACCTTTACATTTAGATAGGTTTGGAAAGGGTCTACATATGATAAAACTTATCTACGTCTAATCTAACTCTTCTTTAAATTCACTTAATGACCTATTTAGTTGTTGAGTGGAAGTTTGTTGTTGAATCCTTGGAAGATGTTTTCATTTATAATAAAAGATAAGAAGAATATTTAGAGCATATCATATTAGTAGTACAAAGGTTGAGAGAATAATAATGAAAGTATTTAAGACTCATTAATATATATTGTGACCTACATCATTATAGGTCAAAAGATAGATCACAAAAAACCAAAAAAACTCCATTAAATTTGTAGACTACTAGCTTTAAGTACACTAGATAAAATCTAGTGTAGCTAAATCATCAACCTTACCTGCTCGATTTTGGGTACAAAAAGGCTCATAATTGAAATCGACTTTGAAACGTTGTAGAATCATTTAGTGTTCATTTTTTTTTGGCATTGAAACAATTCTAGCAAACACTTTTCAAATCCATGTGATTCTAGGGTTTTCAAAATGATTATAAGTCGATTCCAAGCTTCTGTTATATTTTCAAAAATAAAAAACCCTAGATGAAAATTTAATAAAAGCATTTGACAAATGGACATGAATAGGGATGCACACAAATAAGGAGGGCTTTTTAGTTTTCATTCAAAAAAACTCTCAGTGAATTGACGATTCAAGTTATTTTTTAATATATTTTTGCAACTTTGTTTCCTTCTCTCATGAAACACAAGACATCTAGAAGAGGATAAGTCAAAAACATATCCATTTTTTTAATATATTTTTGTAGCTTCGTTTTATTCTACGAACAAGTGGGAAATAGAAACTTGGGCTGAACCTGGATGGAAGGAAGGATTTTGATGGTTCACTCCTCTCCGACGTGCAGTATGTCCATCAATAGGGAAAATAAGTAAATTTTGTATTTTAATATATATTATTAAATACAAACTTATATAGTATAATATATTTAATATAAATAAAATTATATGTATGAATATATATTATTACATTAAAATATAATGATATACACAAATTTCTAAAATACAAAAAATTGTATAATTTATTAAATTTTATTTTAAATGTGATATAATTTTAAAAAAATAATATTTTATTTATATGATTGAATTAAAATAGTAAAACTAAATATAATATTTTATATTATTAAATATAATAATATTATATATATACTATTTATATTGTTGAATTAAAATAGTAAAGCTAAATATAATATATTATATTATTAAATATAATTATATATAATCTATATACAATATCTATTATTTATATAATAATATAAAACATATTAATATTATATATATACAAATGTACCCAAAATGTACCCAACCCCTCCCCAAAAAATTGTCGTACCCATGTATCATACCCACGTATCTCGTACCCATACCTGTCCCCTTACCCAATTTGGAAACTTAGGATAAAATGATTATATAGATTGTTGGTGTGAATAAAGTCTTGTACCTAGTTAATTCTTTACTAGGGACTTAGGAGACCTATTCACATGTTAAGTTCACTTAGAATATAAGCTTTCTTCTAGAAGCCTTAGTTGTCTTATCTAAACTTTACATTATCCTAGGTAGTTATGAGTTAGTTGTCTCATGTGATAGGATTTGGACACTTTTCATAATCTTTTCTAATGCTATCTCCTTGCCTTTATAAGCAAGGAATATCATACATATTTTGCATCTTGATCATCTTGATCACATCTTGATCATATTGTATCATATAGTAATTCTTTTTTGGTGGAATAACATCTTTCATTGTTGCTTCTCTCTATTGCATGTGGAGGTTATTTGGTGTTGCAAATTGAAGATCTTGGTTGCTCACTTCAACATGGTATCAAAGTTTTTGAATCTAGCAAGCCCCTTCCTTTTTCCTTTGATAGTTTCTACCATCAAGTTTTCTATTGTGATTTGAGTTTCTTTTATGATCTTCTGAATTCTTGTATGCTCTTCTCTTGTGTTTCAATGCAATCTTGAGAATCCCAAAGGGTTTGCAAAGATCTATTAATCCTATTTTGCATGTATGTTTTTGGGTGAGATCCAGTGATTGCAACACTTTTAGCTATAGTGACAATATTTTTGGCTATCCCATTGCATCCAAGAGGCTCGAGAAAGTCAAATTTGGCTTTTGTTTCACTCAATTTGATCACCATTTGCAACTTTGACAAACAAGGGTTTGAAGGTCAAATCTGAAAAATAGCTTTTTATAGGAGCATTTTTGGAAAAAAAATAACCTTACCATTGCGTCCATGTGGTTGATTCCATGAATTTTCATATATAATTTTTCTATATTAGGAAAAAGTTGTTTTCGAGGCAAAAAAAATTTACCTAGAAGGTTGCACGACCCCTAGATTATAGGTACATGCATTAGAAATAAAAAATTCTACACATATATATATTTTGTTGTCAACGGGTTTCTGTATTTTATTGAAAATGTTTTAAAATAATAATAATAAAAAAAATTATTGATAAAATGCTTAAAGCATTGAAAGTTTTATTTCTGCAAGGCCCATGACTTTCATAAGCCGCTCGCGGGCCTTTACATCTACGACTGTTAGTGAAACTGTTAATGTAGTGGCCTTAATATAAGCCGCCAATGGCAGCATTAACCTCCATAGGTTAAATACAAAACACGCGGTTAACCTCTTAAATTGTTAAGAAAAAACTTAACTGCCAACACATGTGACTAGAATCCTAGACTGCTAGTAGTTAGTCAAACCACTAGGTTTTTCCTAAATCGCTAACAAGGTCACATGGGTGACCAGGAGCCAACCCCCGAGGGCTATATTTTTGCCTTTGTTTAGCCTTCAAAGTGCCTAAAATAGTCTTTTTTTCAAATTTTCATAAATTTTCACAAGGTATCAGATTTTTGCCAGCGAGATATCGTCGAAAGGGTGGTTCGACGAACTTCATAGTGGTGCAAGTGAATTTTGCATATTTTTCAACTCGAAGGTACAAGTGCATTTATTACTTGTAACTAGCATAACTCTTGCTTACAAAGTCGAAATTTGGCAAACTTTTTTTTGAATTTGCTTAGAAAATTGCAAGGAATTTGTTTGTAACCTTTATTTTTAGTTTTGACAACCAATTTTTTTCTAAAAATTGTAAAAAATCACCGTGTATTATAAACGGTTGATTTGAGCTTATCACTTGTACAAATCGTAAAACTTCATTGTAATTTTTTGGGGGGTTGCCAATTGATTTTTAATACATTTTGGGGCGGGGGGGGGGGTTAAAGGCACACTTTATGTGCCACATTGTCTTCTTTCTCTTGGTGTTATTCTATCCAACATGGCATATCAAAGGAAAATCGAACCACTCACTCCACATAATTGTCATAAATGGAAGCTAAAAATGACTCAATTGTTACAATCTAAAGGTTTGTGGCCAATGTTAGATGCACAACAACTTGATTTCACAAGGGATTATGAAAATTTTACCCATAGATGTAAAATAGATGAAGCAAAATGGCTCATTGTCTTACATGTATCTGATAACTTCTTATTTCATATTCTGGAGCGTAAAACACCTAAGAATGTTTCAAACAAACTTGAAGAATTGTATGGAAAATTCAACTAGTTCAAAATATTGCAGCTTCAATTAGATCTACAATCACTCTCTCTTGATGCATTTCCTTCTATTCAATATTTTCTTGCACGATTCAAGTTGATTTCGTCACAATTAAAAGGAAGTGGGCATGATGAATCTGATGATGAGTGTATCTTCTTGATTATGTCTAAGTTAAGAGGCCCTTATCAAGTTGTTCTCTTCCACTTTCTATTCTACTATGGATGCCATGGGGAAAGATTATAAAATTTCTTCTTTTGAGTTGTTTTGTGATTGTCTTACTAGGGAGTAGGCCAAGCTGGTTCAGTTGGCTGCACTACCTAGTTCTAAGAATCAAGCTCTAATGGCTCAATCTTTCAAGGGTAAAGGAAATACTAAGATGAATCCCAAGACATAATCATTTTTAGGTAGTGAGTCTCCCTCCAAACTAAAGCAAAATAACAATCAAAATTCCACTCCATCTCGTTCTTCTTCTACCTCTAGAGATTCTTCTTCTAAGTCCAAGAAAAAGAAATGAGATCCTTGTTCATTTTTTGGAAAAGTTGGGCATGATGAGTCTCACTGTTTCAAGAGACTAGAGGCCTTAGAGGAAGCTATGAGGAAACATAATATTTTAGTGCCTAATTCTTCTTCCATGGGCAAAGGGCAAGCAATTTCAGCACATGTCATTCATTCATCTTTTAATAGTTGGATTATTGATTCAGGTGCTTCACATCACATGACCAATTCACGTGATCTTCTTGATTCCATTGTTTATACTTCTACTTCTTAGATTGCAATTGTGAACTCTTCACAAATTCCAATTTTGGGGACAGGCTCCGTTTAAATGCTAGATGGGTGCATTGAGGATGTTCTTCTTGTTCCTCATATTTCAGCAGATCTACTTTACATATATTAGATTTGTCATTCTGGAGATCTAGAAAGTAAATTGAGTTTACTCCATAGAATGTGACTATTAAACATTTGTAGGATCTTGAGAAGGTTGTTGCTACAAGGATAGTTGATCATGAGAACCATTTGTATCGATTTGATGGCTTTGAGTCTTCAGCGGGTTCATGTTTATTGCTCATGTTGATTCAATGAGCAAACTTTGGCATGAAAGATTTTGGCACTTGAACTATAGATATCTTCAGCAGATGCACATATATAACTTAGTGGTTGGTCTTCCTAAGATCTCCTGCACAAATGGTGTTTTTCCAGGTTGTGTTCTTGGCAAATGACATCAAGATCCTTTTCCTAAGGGTCAAGCTATAGGTGCAACCACACCCCTTGAGTTGGTCCATAGTGATCTCATGTCATTCCCAACTTCTTTTTCAAGGGCTAAGTATGTGCTCACTTTCATTGATGATTTTTCTTGACACACATGAGTCTACTTTTTGAAGCTTAGGAGTGAGGTTCTCACCATCTTCAAGACCTTCAAAACATTTGTAGAGAAGCAGTCAGGTTTTTCTCTTCGACGGATACACACAGATAATGGGGAAAGTATGTCAATCAAGCATTTCAATATTTTTGCAATGAGCATAGTATTCTTCATCAACACATGGTTCATTACACTCCTCAACAAAATGGTGTGGTGGAGAGGAAGAATAAGACTCTACGAGATATGGCCAATTGTATGATTCAATCTAAGTCCATGGCTCCAACATTTTGGGCCAAAGTTGTCAATTGGGCCAATTATATTCAAAATCATATGCCTCACAAGGTAGTGTTGAATATGACTCTTGAGGAGGCTTGGTCTCATAACAAGCCTAATGTATCCTTATTCAGAGTATTTTGTAGTGAGGCTTTGGTATTCATTCCAAATGGTTAGTGTAAACTAGTGGAGAAGAAGATTCAGTGGTTCATTTTTGTTGGCTATTATGAGGATGTGATGGCATACAAATTGTTTGATCCTGACACACGAGAGGTTCATTATCATTGTGATGTTTAGTTTGTTGATTCTTTCACATAAAAATATTCTCCTTCGACAACTTCTTCATCACAACCTACTCAATCTTCTCCAATTGAGGATGTTTTGCTTCTCAAGGAAGATTTGGATGATGGACCTAATCCACCCACTAGGCCATGATGGGATCATGCTACTCTTGAGGAGGTTGGTCCTCTTGTTGGTGATCCCATAGACACTCACTGCACTCATTCTCAGACTTTAGGAATTAGTCTTTTGAGTCATGTCATTTCGGATGATCCTTAGAAGTTTTCAGATGCTTCAAGTATTCCTAAGTGGGATAGTGATATGGCTTATGAGTATTCTTCTTTGATGGAGAATCATACATGGGATCTTGTACCTCTTTGTAAGGGATGAAAGTTGGTTTGGTGCAAGTGGGTCTATCATACCAAATATGCAACAGATGGCTCCACTAAAAAGTACAAGGCTCATCTTGTTGCAAAGGGGTTTTCTCAAGTTGAAGGAATTGACTATTTTGATACCTTTGTTGGACTATTGCCAAGATGGATTATATTCATCTTGTTCTTGCTATAGTTGCATCATAGGGATGGTCAGTGTATCAGATAGATGTGAAGAGTTCTTTCTTGCATGGGAATCTTCATGAGGAGATTTATATGGCACAGCTACCAAGTTTTTTGCAAGACTCCTCACTTGTTAGCAAGCTTCAACGTTCATCATATGGTCTCAAATAGGCCCCTTGGGCTTGGTATGACAATATGGATAGTTTCTTGCTTGCTTCTAGGTACACTTGTTGTCATTCCAATCCTATAGTTTATACTCAGAGACATGGAGAAGATCTTCTCATTCTTGTGCTCTACGTGGATGACTTGATTCTCACAAGGAGTTCCACTTCCATGATTCAGAGTACTCAATGAGCATTGATGGATCAATTTGATATGACTAACCTTGGTGTTTTGCATTACTTCCTTGGTCTTTAGGTTCATCAGACTTTTGAGGGGATCTTCATTTTCCTGTAGAAGTGTGCTCTTGATTTGTTTAAGAGATTTGGCATGAATGATTGCAAGCCTACCCTCACTCCTTTTCAATCAGGTGTTGTACTATCTACCAATTGCACTACTCCTACAAATGATCCTACCTTGTATCAACAATTGGTTGGTAGTCTTTTATGCTTGACACATAGCTGTCCTAATATTTGTTTTGTGGTTGGCCTTATCTCTCGCTTCTCTCAAGAGCCTCATGAGAGCCATTGGAAGGTCACCAAATGTATCTTGAGATACATTCAAGGCACTACTCATTTTGGTATTCATTACACATCAATAGCTTCTCAAATTGTGGGCTTCACTAACTCGGATTGGGTTGGTGATGTCAATGATTGAAAGTCTATAGAAGGCTTTATCTATTAACTTGGTTTTGGTTTGATTGCATGGTCATGAAAGATGCAAACTACTATTGCATTATCATCGACAAAGGCTAAGTATAAAGGGGCAGTTCTTGCTAGTCAGGAGGTTTTTTGGCTTCATTAGTTGATGACTGAATTCAAATTTCCTTCCACTCAACCCACTACTCTTTGGTGTGACAACCAGAGTGCCATCCATATCTCTTGCAACCCAGTGGAGCATCAACGTACTAAGGATATTGAGATCCACATGAACTTCATAAGGTAGATCATCTAGGATGGTGTTCTCAGGTTGGAGTATTTTCCCAAAGATCAATAGGTTGCAAACATCTTCACTTAACCTTTGGCTTCAATTTTCTATCTTCAGTTGCAATCAATGCTTAGGGTGAAGGAAGTTACATCCTTGGGGGGTCTTGATGATTCATCCTCCTTTTGTTTTCTTTGTAGCTTTTTCTCTCATTTGGAGAGGAGTTTTCTCCCATAGGGTTTTTCTCCTTTTCTCTGCTTGTGAGAGTTTGTTCTATACATGGGTAACTTGTCAGGCCTTGTTGTCGAGACCAATCTTTTACATTGATTTATCCTCCCTAAGTTGCACTTAAGGGGTGTGTTGGTGTGAATAAATTCATGTACCTAGTTAAATCTTTAGTAGGGACTTAGGGGACTTATTCACATGTTAAGTTTACTTAGGATTTAAGCTTTATTCTAGAAGTCCTAGTTGTCTTATCTATACTTTACATTATCCTAGGTAGTTATGAGTTAGTTGTCTAATGTGATAGGATTTAAACACTTTTCATGATCTTATATAATCCTATCTCTCACCTTTTTATAAGAAAGGTATCTCATGCATATTTTGCATATTGATCATCTTGATCACATCTTAATCATATTGTATCATATTGTAATTCTTGTTTGGTGGAATAGCATCTTTCATTTTTGTTTATCTCTATTGTATGTGGAGGCTATTTGGTGTTGCAGATTGAAGATATTGGTTGCTCACTTCAACATAGATTACCAGTGGACCTACATAGTATACATATAGATGATATGGCCACTTCCAAGGATGGTCAATGTGAAGAAGAATTAATTATGGATCTACGGACCCTCATATCATTAATCCATAGTTATGAATTATGTTACCACCTTTGACACTTCATTCAGTCCCTTTTGTATATTAGGAAGTCAAATACCATTTTAGGACACAAAAAGTAGACAAAACAAATGAAAGGATACAAAAGCAGAAACATAGAGCTTCACAAAGAGAAGCTATCAAATAAAAAGAATAATCAAGAAATATTTTAATTCAAATCATGAGAACTAGTTCGTAATTGAGGGTTAGTGCCATATCCATTAGTGGTGAAAATTTATTCCTTTCATTTTATTTCAACTACTACATGTTTGTTCTCTTGAAGATCTAGCTAAAAAATTTGGAATCAACGATGTGCATGGCACTAGCTGAACATTTAGGCATCAAACATTATTGGGCCCTAGAGCAACATGAATATTGGGCCTCGATTCCCTATCTATCCTTCATTGGTTGTTTGAACCCGCTTTACCCACCCCTATCTTTCTCAAGTGTTGTTCCAATTCCCTCCTCCTGAATCCCATCCCTCTAACATCTGGAGGGAGGACGAGAAATGGAAGGGGAATCCTTGATGTATGACCTGCTAGGACTAAAAGAAGAGATCATTGTTAAAGATGAAAAAGGTGACAAAATAATTCTAAAGCTCTTAATATACTTCATGAAAAAAGTACAATGGTAGACTTGATTGAATAGATTAATATTGTTGAAGAATATATTGAATATGAGGATACTTTTAACCCAATAAGATTCAAGTTGTCAAAGCCAAAGTTCAAAGGTCATGCTCCACTTTAATGGAACAAAACACAATTAGAGAGACATAGGCAAGGTAAGCACACAACCTTACAATGGAAAAGAATGGAAAGAATTGAAATATAAATTTACTCCTATAAATTATGAATAAGATATCATGACAAGGTTACAAATTTTGGGATAGAAATATTTATATGTGAAAGATTAGAACGAAAGGCATCATAAGTTGTATATTAGTGTTGGTCATCATGAAGATAACCAAGATAAAATCTCTAGTTATATCATTGTTTTGAGTTGTTGAATCCACCAGGAATTTAGTATGTTAATTATCCAATTAGTGGGTGATGCATGTTGACTTTCCCTAAAGGCTAAAGAAGAGTGAGAATGGAATTTTAGAACAACTACAATAAGATAGGAAGTGGAACATTTTCCGAGGTATTTACCTTCCCACTTGGTTTGTTTATCTTCCAACAATAGCATAACAAGTTAGAAAGGAAATCACCACTACCACAAAGAGATGGAGAGAGAGAGAGAAAGAGAGAGAGAGAGAAGGGTTAGATGGATAGAGAATGAGAGAGGGAGAGATAGAGAGATAAAAATTGAGAAGTGATAGACAAAGAGAGAGGAATGGAGGTAGGGATAAGCAAATAAAGATAGGTAGAGGGAGATAGAGGGAGACAAACAAAGAGGGAGGGAGATATAGAGAGATAGAGATGTGGATAGATAGTGGGAGGGAGAAAGAGAGAGAGAGGAAGAGATATTGGGATAGACAAGGGTTGATCTCCTAGTCATGATAGTTTGTTTGGCGATTATACTAAGGTTTTATATAGTGCACACATGTATGAATGAAATTTACTCTAGGCCAAAAAATATCCTTCTACCACCCATTCAACTCTACTCATTTCTATCTTTTATATAGACTCCATACGAACTCTCTCATCATTTCTTTGCACATTAAAAATCGAAGATTAAGAGGAATATCATGACAATTTCTTTAATTCATCTACATTATTTTTTATAACCAAAAAGACATCATATTTTAGATTCCTTTTAAACAAGAAAATATTAAATTAAAACTAAAATTATTATTAGCTATACAATATTATATTATTATAAATTATTTATTTAAATATTATGATATTTATTATTATAAATTATTTTTTAAAATTTTAAATGATAGATTTTAGATATATATTAAATGGGTTTTTTTTGGGTGGGGGGTTATTTTTTTTGTTACTCCTCTCATATATTTTTGGCCCTTATGAGTCTTTATGTGGGGAGTTAACAAGCTCCTACCCGACATCAACAATTTTGGCTACTATATAATCAAGTTAAAACTAGTTAACAAGGAATAAGTTTGGCTCCTGCAAAGCCCTTGTCTAAAACACCAATTATGTTTCTCCCATTTGCAGCCACGAAGTGCACTCAAACTAGAATGTAATTAATATTCTCTTCTTCATTCTGATCAAATTAATTATTTTTCTTCTTCAATTTGAATCTTAGCTCTCAATTGCTTGACCCCACATGTGAGCTATTAATGCAAGCGGAGGATGAAGTTCTGTTGAGCTTAATTCTAATACTATAAAATTTAAAACATTCAATCAAACTTTAACTTCAAATAATGACACATTTGGTTTGGGATTTTTTAATCCCAACGGAACAAACAAATGGTATGCCTGAATTTCTGAGAACAACATCATTTGGGTAGCTTAACACGGAGACTCCTATCAGAAAAATTCCCGGCGTTTTGATGCTTATCTCACTGTGTCTGATTTAGGAGTACAGATTTGGTCTACTAGTAGATTTTTGTGCCCAAAACATCCCACAGATATATTGTTGCCTACCATGAAGAGTTGGGCGGACCAAATGAATCGATCCCCAGAACAGAAAGACTTTTTACTAAACTATAAAAATAGGGTTTACACCTGACCTAGAACGGTTACCTACTATTATTTCTATGGATGGAGGTAACCCCAATTAAGCTTCAGTGTGCAAACATTGAGTTATGCGAGGCTTCCACCCCACAGACGATCGCACAGGAGTGTTCAGCAGAGTCCATTAATCTTTCTAACCAATAATGAAACTCCCCAATCGACACTACTAGGATGTAAAGTTGCTTCTCTCAATAATCACTCCTACACAGCCTTCGCTGTCTCTTTATAAAGCTGCTTCTATTTATAGCATTTCACATAAACTAGCACTTGCATCAAAAAGGAGGTATGATGGTTTACATCACAGGAAATTTATAGTTGAATCTAGCAGGTGTTTCTTAAAATATTTTAGGAAGTGTTAAATTTTAGAGTATTTTATATAGTTTTTATAGCAGTTGGACAAGTTGAAAGTCTTAAGTTTAGAAATTTTAGAAAGTTGGTCATTTCATCATTTTTTCATAGCAATTAATGCTAAAAAAACTTTGATTTCTTTTTACAACAATTAATATTAGAAATTATATGTGAAAAAAATTCTATTATATTCAGAGAAACTTCCAACTCATCCCAAAAACAAAAGACTCTTATTTTCTACTATAAACTTTCAACATATCTTTAATCCTAAAATATCTTTCATAAAATACTTCCTAAATAAATTTCTTAAATTACTTTTCATATTTTTAAATAAATATATTTAAAATATATATACTAATTTACCAAGTTTCTACTCATATATATTTTGTTGTACCTAGAATCCCATTATAATTAAGCCTCTGAATTTATGAGAATATTTAAAGAATTTTTAAAAATCTATGTGCATGTAATTATGGTTTATCAGTTATTTTTACTATAGACCTTCTTACTCTTTTCAGATGTAGAAGAACGGTCAATAAGTTAAACCTGAAATGGTAAAGGCTCATAAAACAAAATTTGTTATGCTAAAATTATTTTCACCCACTCTCTTGTCAAGAAACCCCCGTAATGCAAGCAGAAAATATGTTTAGAAGATGCCCTACTTCAGTGGGATTTGTATGTTCCACTAAGGCCCCAAGTATGCACTCTACTAGGACAAAATGGATGACTTTGAAACTACACACATAATCCTCGACACTTAGAACAAGCATGAAAAAGACAAAATTAAAAAATTGTATAGCTATTTGTTAAAAAATAAATTTTCCATTAATCCCAGCATGCGTTCTGCCTTGCCCATTAAAATTTGAAAGTTACTCGAGTATTTTTATGAGTTTTTATTTATGCAACAAGTGCTATATTCTATTATAATAATCAAATTGATATTTGCATTACATGTATGAACTTGCTCTAGCATTCAATTTATCTACAATTCTATCTATTGAGACTATTTTAGGGAACCTACATAGATTACAATGGTCATCATGCTATTACATTCTTCATTTTTCCTCTTCCACTGGAAATTTCATGTACAAAGAACCTTACTCACATTTCCTCTTCCACTCACAATTGTATGTTCCACCTTGTTTTGTTACCTGATAACAACTCCCATTGCCTTGTAGCTTTTTGTAGGGGCTGAAAATGCAATTATCTATCTATCCATCTATATTTGATAGAGGAATTTGATTCATGTCTTTAAAGATTTGTCATATAAATACATCATTTTATGCAACAATTATATAATATTTTGGAAGCAATTGTTGCTCAGTGCTTTTTCATCCCTTCCTTTGATTGTAATTTTTGTACACAAGTAATATTGTGGAGATTTTTGGATGTCCATTTCCAGGAAGTTGGGTATCCTCATGTCATCCTTTTTCTTTAGTTTTTTTTCTCTTATATATGATCATTTTCATCAACTATACAATACTTTGTAGAATTTCCAAAAGATGGATCAATCGAGGGATACTTACTCTCATTGAAGTAATAGTTAAGATTGTAATGCTCTATTCAAAAATTGATGTTAATCTTGATATGCATGTGGAACAGATGGATATAGATTTAGATCATTTGGGTTTAAGATTAATGCAATTTTACGTGTTACTTTATGGTATAGACATTCTACCCTAATCTTTCAATTGGGTTGCGTGGAAAGCTTCTTTATAAAAAGTTAAATAAATTACATATGTTCCTATGTCCATACAGCTATTCATTCAACCTCTTTGTTGATAATATTACATTTATCTTTGATAAGCAATGGCAATTCTTACCTAAAGATCTTCAACACTCTTAAGCAAAGAAATGAAGGGTCTTCTTCCTCACATGAATGGTATAGACATTCTACCCTAATCTTTCAATTGGGTTACATTTAAAGCTTCTTTATAAAAAGTTAAATAAATTACATATGTTCCTATGTCCATACAACTATTCATTCAACCTCTTTGTTGATAATATTACATTTATATTTGATAAGCAATGCCAATTCTTACCTAAATATCTTCAACACTCTTAAGCAAAGTAATGAAGGGTCTTCTTCCTCACATCTTTATTTCTAAAAAAAAATATTGTGGCTTCAACTAGAATAGTTTGTTGCTATTCTTAATCATGTAGGTGTCCAATAAAACACTTGCTCGTGTTTCGTTTTGAGATTATTTACTTGAATGAAGAGAAAAAGTTATTTGATTACAAATAGAGAATACATTTTAAACCTCGTTGTATAACTGGTGGACCATAGTCACACTTAATATTTGTAACAAAGTTTGGGAGTTAAAGGTGAAATGGTGGGCAGGGTTAAGGTGAACCGATATGGTTTGATTTAATTAAGGCACAAGTTATTTCCTCCCACTCGCCCATGGATTAGAGTTATTCCCTATCTCCAGCATCCTCTCTCTAATCCCGATTCAGCCAAAGATCTAGAGTTATTAATCTGAATCTTGAATGGTGAGATAACCTGGATTTAAGAATATTTCTATGACTAACTAGTTATTGGAAATCAATATTGATTCAGTGAGTAGTTTTGCAACTTGAGGAATAGATCATTACACATAGTAGGCATAATTTTCCCTATTAATCCAATTGATGAGTGATATTCATCACCCCTATCTAAAAATGAATGAGATCTATGAATTGGAACCCCGAACCATAGTCATATTTAATACTTGTAACGAAGTTTGGGACTTAATAGGTGAAATAGAAGTCTTGTAAATCAAATAAATTTGGATTTAGAGAAGATATAACATGAAATCATACCTTTGAAAGGTTGTATATGAGGTTGCATGGTACTTTACAGTAGAGAATGGCATCAACTGTCTAGCTCTTTTCATTGTAGTCTACACATTTTTGTTACCTAGATTCAGGAAGATCAAGTTTTCCAGGTTGCTTAGCAGCAATAGAATGGATCCAGAGAAAGTATTATTGTGCCAAAGTAAGTGTGCTAGAGCTCAGACAATAAAAAGAACTACAAGAATGCTTTCCCTTGAGAAATTTGATCCCAACTCCAACATCTTCAAATGGGAAAGCAATCCCATCTCAGTTACCAATTTCCGTGACAAAACATTGCTGCCTAGAGAAAGCTCTCAATTATCTCCAAAACCTATGTTAGGTTCAATATCACCATACAATTTGTTGCCACCCATATCTAGGATTTTAAGCTTCTTCAACTCCCAGATTTTCTTTGGAGTGCTACCAAACAGAAGGTTGTTTGTAAGATTCATAATCACCAAACTCTTAAAATTTTCAATCACAATGCCCCCTTGCAACACACTCTAATCTACTCACAAGGCGATAAATTACTTATGTTCTAGTCTGCAACTCCATCAGCTCTATGAAGACAGCTTCCTGTGTTGATGGAATTTCTTCTTGGGCCTAGCGGGCCTAGGAGCACTCTGTTGTGCATGGGAATCTATAAATAAGAGGTTGTATTATTTTGTAGCATGGGCATGGGAGGAATTGTATGTTGTATCTACTTGGATTGATGGAGGGGGAACAAACTGTATGTTGTATCTTCTCTCAAAATTAAGAATAATTATATTGTATTTTCAAAAGGCGAGAGGCAAAAGGAAAGGAGCATGGAAGAATAGGCAAACAATCGAGATAGGCAGCTAATGGAGCAAGGGACAAATTAAATCCATAGCCAAGATCTTGTTGAATGGAACAAACAAGGGGCAGATCATATCCAATCATTTGTAAGCTCATTGAATATGATAATTTGCTACTACTTATGTAAACTCATTGAATATGATAATTTGCTACATAATATAGGTAGTAGGCAATTGCAACCAATGATTTTTTTAGTGGCTAATATTTGTCAATTGATTAATAGTTGAAATTGGGGATTCACAATTTGGCTAATAGTAAAAGTTGTAAGGTGATATGAATGACCACATTTTTAAAAAAAATTATTTCATTACTAGTTAAATCACCAAAATTTATTTTATAAGATAGATTCACTAAATTAATTCATTCATCAATAATATTATATAATTATTGTTACTTCAGGGCATATCATCAATTTTTAATCACCACCATTGATTTTATTTATAGTCCAATGGTTGGGGGTTGTATTCTATGGGTTAAAATGTGCTCACAGAGTTCTAATGCTCATTCATCCCAAAATTAGATTTGGGTCCTTGAAAATTTATAATTAATGTCTAAAATAGAATTCAAACCATTAGAGTATAAAAAAACCAAGATGGTAAAAAATAATATATGGTTGATTTTAAATATTCAATGTTTGATTTTAAATATTAAGGAATTAAAGAATTATAGACACAAGCACTACACCTTAAACTAGTCAATTACTACCACCCTAAGCCAGGATTTAAAAAAAAAAAATTAAAGGAAGGATTTTTCATGGTAATTAATGTGCATATATATGGTTTTTTGTCAATATTTGTCAAAATTTTGTATAAATTTCTAATGATTTTAAAAAATCGTCAATAAAATAAATATTTTTTTCAAAAAAGAAAAAAATTGCCAATAAATATTAATATTTTTTTTTCTAAAAAATTAAAGTTTTGCAAGGATTTTATATATTTTTTCAAGAGGTATTTCTCAAAATTATCACTATGCCACTACCAATGTTTTTTTTTTTCTCTTCGAAGGATTTCTAAGATAAATATAGTGTTGGTAATTCTTCTCTTCCTCTCTTGAGTGTCATTTTATTTCTAATTAAGTAGCATAGTTCAATTTCTTATTTCATAATTTTTAAAAGCTTACACTTGAGAAAATAAGAATCAAACACTATTGTACTTATAGCAACATTGTTGCATTAGTGCAATGACTATATATACATATGCTTTGAATCTGAAGTTAGTTGTAGAAGTTGGCTTTCATTATGTGGATGAGCCCAAATCATCTAGATTTGAACTTTATAACATAATATGAGTCAATGAAGATTGACTTGAAACTACGCAAAAATGCTAACACATCATTACATAATATGATACACTAAAAACACCACCTAATACATAATATCGAAATGTTTTTGATAAAGGAAAAAATAGATTTTGAAGGGACCCAGAACCCTTTAATAGAAAGAGCAAGGCTGCAGAAAAGACAACATGCAGCGAGCGAAAAAGACCAGCTCCAAAACAAGACCATTCAAGATTTACATTTTACACTTTTATTGTGGGAGCAAAGAATCATATCGAAAGAAGGCATAGAAGATTTATCTTTTTTTTCCTTTAACTGTGATCCAACCTTCTTCCACTTGTGCCACCTTACCATGCCAAACCAACTCGCTACTTTGATTCCTTTGCACAAAAAAAGACTTTTTTGAAGAGCCACCAAAAAGGGAAGCTGATGCACTTTCACCTAAAATGGCAGTCTTTGAATCAATAGGGGTTGCCCTAGCGACCCCGCCATTTGAGATGACCGGAGGGGGAATCCCAAGACCCAATGATTCAGTAGCCACCACCTCTGAAAAACTCTTATTCTGATCAGCTTTCTTCTCAACCGTATAGTATTGTTGAGAAACACATTTCCACCAAGTAGTTGTCTTTGTTTTTTTCTCAAATCTGCAGTGTGTAGTAGCATGTCCAGTATTGAAGCATCATCTACACCGGAAGGGTATCCCTTTATGATCCAAAGATTGGACCCAAGAGCCTTTAGAAGATTTAAGAAGGACCTCAGCAGGCAACCCTTTTGAAACATTTATTTCAACCAGTATGTGAGCATAGGTGGAATGAAGAATGTTAGAAGATTCATCATCCACTATCAAAAAATCACCAAGGGCATCACCCACTTCCTCCAGAAGAGAGTCGTACCAAAGGTGAAGGGGGAGATTAGGCAATCTAACCCAAATCAATAATTTGTTAAAAGTTTTAGAAACAGGGTTGAAATTAGAGTGCCAAGGTTTGATCATCAACAAATATTTATCTTCCCAGCTAAAAAAAAATTCACACAAAATAACATTTATGTCCTGAGCATTGTCAAATTTAACTGCAAAAAATCCCTTAGCCAAGGGATAAATATGAACTTTACCCGAAATTAAAGGATCCCATTCGCTGGAGATCCAGGGGTGCAGCTGAGGGAGGTTAGGCCAAAAGCCTTTGAACCGAAAGATCACCCCACAAAGGGAAAGGTCAGCAACAACCTCCTCAATTTCTTCTATTGTTCCATCTTTCAGCTTCACTAAAGTGGCATTTCTAAATGGGATAAAACTGCCAAAAGACCCATGCTTGGTACCCGCAAACTTCTTGGCTTTAGCCGTAGAGCCGACACCCATAACCTTCCTTCCGCCAGACACTATAGATAGAGGGCCATCACTTCCTTGACCACCTCCAATGGTCATTCTAGTCATCTACAGATCGACCACAGAAGCACCACCATTCAACACAGATGAGGGGAAGCCAACAGACTTCGCTACTGCTGCCTTAGGGTTTCCGCGTCCATTATCATTCGCAGCCCGCTCAGTAGATTCAAAACTTTGTTTCCCGCTCATGTTGACGAGCTATAGTTGTTTTTCCATAATATCGAAATGTTGATATTTAGTGATTGTCTCATATGACTTGAATTTCATGAGGGGGTTGAAATTTAATACATCCATTATTGGGTCAGGTGTGTTAGTTTGCATATCATATTTTAAAAGATCGAGGTTGAATAATATACAAATGTTATGTTCCATCTCTAGCTTGTCTTTAATATTCTAAGTTGTCGGTTATGGTATGGGATCGGGTACACATACGAAATAAAGTATGTCGATACGAAAAATATTTTATCCTTGGTTACGTACATTTGAGTACGGCTATATATATATATATATGAAAGAAAATAAAATATATACAGAATTGTAAATACATTCGATAGTACGATACTTCATCAATAATCATTGAATCATTGATCAATGGTAATGATAAAGATAAATGCCAATTGATAGTTCAAAATTTTAATATCATGTCATATATCATATATGTCTAAAGTCACAATTAAAATGAAGATAATTACAATAAAAAAATTGATATAAATGCAATCATAAATTTGTACGAGTCTGCAAGAATTAGACAACCACCTTTTTCTTAAAAAAAGAGATAAGGAAAAATGAATAGAGACCATCCTTTTACACATAAGTATGAAAATATGGGGAAAATTGAGGATTAGCATAAGGATAAGAAAATGTAGATTGGAATCTATGTATGAACATCAAGAGCCTAACTATGGATTTAATCCTAAGACCTACAATGAGCCAATATTTAAATAACTCAAATTCTCACTCAAATTCACAACAAAAAGGCCCCCTCTAGTCCATGTTCAAGATCAAGTTGTTACTGTTTGACCAATACTCATAATTTTTCCAAAGTAGCCACTAACATCTCTCCTCACTCCCCCAAGTCCCTCAGGTTTGCATGGAAATAAAAAGGCCTCACTAATGCTTCTTGCCCTAGCTATTGAAGACCTTTCAAAACATTGTAAAAACAATGCATTCACTATACAAATTACTTTGGATAACATAAATGATAAACAAAAAATAGATGAAAATGGACTGACATTGCACCTTTTGAGTGCCTGGGAACATCTAAGAAGCAGTTGGGAGTGCCCAAGCAGCCCAAGGTTTCCTATGGGAGTGGACCCATAGGGAACCTGGAGTGGCATGTGTGCTCCCAACCGCTCCCTAGGCCATTTTAGTACCCAAACGCTCTCAGTACGGGTATGAGAGCCTAAAACAAAGAATCTAGTAACTTAGGTAATACTGAATATAATTTTCCAATAAATTATATACTTAGATTTGTTGTGTATTTATTATGTTGTATATACATTTCAGTTTAACATTAACAAAGTAACCAAAGCTAATTTTGAAATGTCAATAAGGATAACCAATATAATCAAATGTTCTGAACATCTAAAGCAAGTGAAACACATAAAAGCCAACTTCATAGAAAGGTGAGATATGTGAACTTTGAAATATTCCTCTCCTATTGGAGATCACAAATTAAGAAGCTTTGGAAGATTGCATCCCCTGGGAAACATCATTGAGACCTCCTCGATGCCAAATGCAATCATAACAAATATTTTCTACAACACTTATTCAATTGATAGGGAAAATATATGGGTTGATTCATATTACATGATCCAAAGACAACACAAAGTTAACAAATCTACAAAATAACATAAATTTCCAAATCCTTCTTTTATTATTAGTTTACAATCTAATGTGTTGTAGGGAAATAGTAGATTGGATCCGATTGGATACCAAAAAAAGGGCCTCTACAAGATTATTCCCCAAATTGGTATGATTTCCTTAATAACATTTTGAACTCTAGCAGGATTTAGGGCAGGCATGAGCTCTATGGATAATTGAAATATTGTCATTGCAGGAAACTCAAATCCTATCATTCATTCTGAAGGGTACAAGCTCACATCAAGAGGGTGCCATGAGAGTCACCCAAAATCCTTGGTTTTCAGATTTCATTTGTTATCAGATTAAAAAAAAATAGAAAAAAATGCCACATAAGAAAATCTTATAAAGTTTAAACTCTATAATCAAAATCCAAAAAAATTCAAATCTTAGAACTTCAAGCCATATGATTTCAAACACTGTAATTTCAAATCCTAACAAAATCAAACCTTAGTAATAAAATCAAACCTTAAAAAAAGAGGGATACTACACATCAATGCGGCCAAGGTTTATAAGCACAGTTAACTAAGCATCTGAAAATTTTTAGGGTTTTAGGGCTACACAACTCTTGAATTTGAGACAAGAAATTTGCAGCCTTTTAAAGTTAAAGTTTTTTTTCACGCAGGGGGTGAGGAATGTTTCAACTGCCTAAGATTTTTTTTCCTGGCATGAGACACTTTCCAAAGAATAAAAAATGATTCGTGCACGTAATGATTCCAAAAAAAAAATCACTGAAGCCTCTACACAATTTGTGTGTGTGTTTTGTACAATGTCGATGAGAAAAAGTAAGGAAAGTTTGCAAGAAATATTTATAAAACCCTATCACAACATATTTTTTATTAATTGACGCGAACCAAAACCAATCTTCTTACGGTTGCTGCTTCCAACTATTCACAGTAAACAAAATCTAAAAATATCAGTGTTTTAGGGCTACATGTATTCTTGAGCTCGAGACAAGATGTTAGGCATGAGTCAGATAAGATCTGATTGTGTGAGGCAAGGAATGATTCAAATTTTTTTTAGGCATGCTATAGGTGGTGGATGTCACATCCAAAAGACATTCAAACACACGTACAAAATATGAAACACTAAAATTTATGAAACACATATAGACACACAAAAATTTAATTCATAACCATGTTGTTGCACCTCATTCCATTGCTACTTCAATTGCTTCATCAAAAATGGTTTACATTTGCCTCTTATATAGAGGACTTAGAAATATAGGGATGAATCTAGAAACTACTTAATATAAACATCTACAAATCACTATAGTCGGTCGACCTTACAACACAAACAAAACAAATAAAATATTCATCACAATAAGAAGATTTTGGAAGATAGTAGAAATTACCTATTTACAACACTCCCCCCTAATTTCTACTATCAACTAATTACATCAATAATTACAATACTACATCACATAGATTATTCTAGAAAAGTCTAGTATCAAGGTTTTTCTCCCTTAATTTCGACCATGAATGTTGTGGCATTCAAATTCCTTTTTTCTCGTGCCTGTTGTCTATAACTAGATCTATTGACTATCCAAATCCTTTCTTTTTCCTGATGCCAAAATGTTATTCTCTCATTCTTCAACAATCTTCATATCTGATGATACCTTTGTCTTTGTCCAATTGTTGCAGCGGTCCTTGAACTATTTAACTCTTCAAATCTTGAATCTGAGACTTTCCTTCTATAGATGTTTTTCCTTGCCATGATTGCTATCATCTTCAAATTTATTATCTGTTATGCCTTTTGAAAACCTTGCTTGATTGCCATCAACTTTCACATGCGAACTTTTATACTTAAACAAGTTCTTGATCATACTTGTAATTTTCTACCAACTCAATCTGTAATTCCATCCACAATCCATTTTCATACAACCTGCCATAGAATCTTTCTTGCACTCTTTATTCCAATATGTCTTTTTAGAATGATTCTTCAAACCACAAATATTGCACGGATGTAGATCCCAACATGTATCCTTTGTATGACCTTTCCTATTACAATGTGAACACTTCATACAATTCACTTCTCGAACAAATTTTGTTAAACCTGTATTATTTCCTTTTCCTTTTATATATCCAAGACCTTCATACTTTGGCCTCATTATTGGCTTATGCAGGCATGAAATTCATATTACTCAAACTAAAATATTACATCAACTTTTGAGTTGCTGCTCATTCATCATTCTGCCATTACATTCTCACTTATAGGTGGTTTTAGATTACCACAAACTAACAGATAGGTGGTTTCAAATAACCACAAACAAATAGCTCTTCTACCACATGATGGTGGAGAGAGGAAGCAATTTCTATTGCTTGCCTCAAAATGATTTACATCAATCTTTATATAGAGTACTTTAGCTATATTTAGAAAATTCTGGAAGAGTCTAACTTAGCCAACATAATGAAGTTTCGAGAACTTATCATCTAGCTGGTAGAAATTACCAGAACCTTCTAACACTCCCCCTTAATTTCTACCACTAATTACATCAATATTTACAACCCTCAAAATTTCTCTCAAATACTTAAATTGTTCTTTTGCTAATGTCTTTGTGAATATATCTGCAATCTTCCTTTAGACTATTGGGTGATTTTGCACAGATTCATAGTTTCTCTTGTGGCATCAAGTCTCCATTTTTCATCTTCTACAAAATCCAGCGATCTCATATTTTCAGCTTGTAATTTTCTCTTTTCACCAACTTTGACAACTGTTCTTTGTTCTCCTTTTCTGACACTTTGACTGCAACAATCTTTATTTAGTGGTTGCACAATAAACAAAAATATTTTCTTCAAACAATAGTCCTCCCTTCATAATCTATTATTCACAAACTGCGACCCTTCTCAGAGCAATCTCCATAGCTTCATTTGTGAGCTGTGATCCATACCTACGATCTTCAACAAATAGTGAATTGAAACAACTGCACATCTTCACTATGACTACTTTTCCTTTGCTGAAAATATTGGCTTAGTGACGAATTTTCTTAAAACTTAATTGCATCATAAACTAGTGTTTCCTTTAAACATCGGATTTGACTTCAATGGCTCTCACATCGGCTTCTTCAAACAATAGCTTTCAAAAATATTGTGATCTCATATGCTGCAATACGTTGTCTGATGACTGCCACAAATGGTGATAGGCAATCTTCAACCAATCTCCTGACATGTGCTCTGATACCACTTGTAGGTGGTGGATGTCACATCCACAAGACATTCAAACACATATATAAAATATGAAACACTAAAATTTATGAAACACATATAGACACACAAAAGTTTAATTCATAACCGTGTTGATACACCTTATTCCATTGCTACTTCAATTGCTTCATAAAAAATGGTTTACATTTTCCTCTTATATAGAGGACTTAGAAATATAGGGATGAATCTAGAAACTACTTAATAGAAAAATCTAGAAAATCACTATAGTCGGCCGACCTTACAACACAAACAAATAAAATAAAATATTCATCACAATAAGAAGATTCTAGAAGATAGTAGAAATTACCTATTTCCAAGAGGCATATAGTCTGTCGGCTAATATCTTCAAGAATAAGGAAAATAAAATTTAGAGCAATCAAATACACATAAAATTCATCTCACAATTCAAAATGTGAAAAATTAATATTGTATCTTACAATAATATTATATATAAAAACTAAAAATCCAATGTTTCATTTAACAAATAACAATAAAATTGTTTTAGAATGAAACAAAACACAATAAAAAATATTTGATGGGTAATACAAATTCTCAAAAATTAAAAACTCATTGAAACCATGGCAAGCAACTTACATACCTCAAGATTTTGCACAAACTGTATCATGGTGTCAAGCATGTCGATGAGAATAGATGGTAGAATTTGTAGGTATGTCATCCACATCCTCTAGCAGTGCCTAAAATATTATTTAAAAAAAAACCATTACTTCAACAAAAAATGTTTTTTGTATTTTTATTCATGTTATTATAATTTGAATATGAATATTTTTTTTTTAGCTTCAAATATGATATCAGAGGGTATATCTGAATCTAA
Source organism: Sequoia sempervirens (assembly GCA_007258455.2). Taxonomy (NCBI): domain Eukaryota; kingdom Viridiplantae; phylum Streptophyta; class Pinopsida; order Cupressales; family Cupressaceae; genus Sequoia; species Sequoia sempervirens. Next base: position 7,422,446 of record VDFB02000020.1, on the reverse strand, counting down.
AAGAGTGCTCACCTTGGATTCCATCCAAAAGTGAGAGAAGGTTGATAGTTGTGGGATCATCCTTGCAACATAATCAATAGCCTTATTTTCATTGTTGTAAACATAGCTCCAAATATTTTGTATGAAGATCATTAAGCATTCAACAATGACTTCCTTTGTGTGTAAATTATAAAACGAACAAAGAAATGGAATAAAAACTCTTCACATCGCAACTAGGCTAGAAGTTTTTAACTTCACCAAATATTGTTCACACACACTGCGGATTAACCTTCTCCATGCCAAATCAGAGTTGACAACATATCCTCTTACTAATTTCTCAGGCACAAACTTTCCCATCAAAACATTACTTTATTCCAGTTCATAAAACACTCCTTTGTCATCCACAGAAGAATCCTCAAACATATCAAAAACAAGTATAGTTTCATTATATGGACCATATGCTCAAATGCCTTGCAGACGTTCCCTCTAGCAGTGTCATCTCTGAAAAGGCATTTAGAGAGACGCATTTGATGGCCCTGTGAACACTCTGGCCTTCCCTTCTGCAAAATCGTCTTTGCATCTACCACTTTTTCTAGTAGTGTATGCCCACTTGTGCTCGGCCGCAACTACTCCACTTTCTGCAATTCCTTTGCTTCATTGGGTGGTTCTAGCACAATCTTCTTGGTCTTTGGGATATGATAGTGGCATTCCCATAAGGCCTACTTCAAAGCTATAGAGCTTGCATCAAGCTTGGAAGCGTAGAGATCAACAAATTGAGCTCTACAAAATCCCCATCCATCTAATGCACAGATAAATGCAACATTACCCTTCTGAGGTTGAAATGCGTCTTCCTCTTGGCTATCAATGTCACTGACATCAGACTCGCCTTGGCCTATTTTCGCAAGCATGGAGTCAACATTAGACAGATACTTCTCGATCATCGTTCAGACAAGAGAATTTGGCATCAATGTCAAGTGCGAGAGAACTTGTTGCGTTTTGGGACATATTCGGTTCTTTACGTCCAGACATGCTTGTATATAAGGCCGTTCATATGTCTACCCCAAGGCAAGAAAGACGGGATCTCTCATAAGGTTGACCGATATGGGACATTGAAAACATTCTAGCACGAGAATGGAATCCAACAGTTCAGAATATACTTTGGTTGAGGAGCTCTTCATGGTGATGGCACACTGCCACTCGTCATCTAGATATTCCATAAACTTAACCTTGCCCACCTATCGTTTAGAGACCAGCCCTCTCGCTGCTCTAGCTATTAGATGATCAGCTAGGGTCATATTTTCGTGATCCACATGCGCCACTATGCATATGTTTCTCACTTCTTCTCCCTCCTTCCTTGCCTTAGAGGGATTGGATTTTGTGTTCTCTAGACCGATGGATGCCAACCTTCTCCCGCAAGTAGCGTTAGAGTCATCCATCGCCAAAATACCTCTTCCTGGAGACGTTACTATTTTCGTCATCTTTTCTGCAATTTCATGCCTTGCAGCCAAATTTTGATTAGATTCCAAAAGGTTAAGAAATTTTTCAATGACATCACCTGCAAGCAAGTCCTCGGGTACATCTTCCCCATCAGGCAGGGCCTCCTCTACACCAACAGGCTTGACCGACTCATGCTTTGGAACACGATTTCCAGCTTTCGATGCCAGATCTACAACAGGCTTGGGCATGGGATTTTCTTTTCGAGCCCATGATACTTCCCCATCACATAGGGATTCACTCTCCTCCAAAACAATCCGTAGAGAACTTTCAGACCTTCCCTCGTCTGGTTCCTCTGCCCCTTCTTCCCCTCTTGCTCTTTTTCTCCTTTTGGATCACTGCCTTATTCTACGTTTATTACTCTTCTTCAAATTGTCATACTCCTCATGATAAATAATATCAACAATCTTTGTGCACGACACTTTCTTCTTCTGTGTTGCCTAATCTTCTACTTGAGGTGCTCTATCTTCAAACTAGTACTTGTCATCAACAACCCCACTAACTCCTCTTCTGTAATCACTACCAGATTCCAACATGCCTATGAAATCCTCCATAACAAATTCAGTTTTAGCATCTAATTCATCCAGAAACTTCATTTGAGTAGCTCCAAAATCAAATGATGGTGAATCTTCAGTAGGATGAACAACTTCATCATAAAATTCTCTAAAGCCACTGGACCAAGACATGAGAGCTCGGGCCCAATCATCCAAAGCTGCTACATCCATTTTTGAAAATTCTTTAGCTTTTCCACCAAAGCTCTGATACCAATTGTAAATTATAAAACGAACAGAGAAATAGAATAAAAATAGAAATTAAAGATCAAAATCAGAGACACGGATTTATAGTGGTTCGACAATTGCCTACATCCACTCTCAAGCAGGGAATCACTCTTATTAATCAATCAACAATGATATAGTACATGATCTGCCACATATTTATACAAAGTTGGGAGAATACTAACAGTCATGTGGTCATTGGGCTTCACATCCCAACACTGTGATTCTCATAAAATACACTACATAAAACATACAGTATAAAGTGATGATGTATGTCATAAAATAAAAGATTTCTAGTTTGGATATATAAAAATTTGAAGATTAAGAAGTTTGATCTTTGAAAAAATGTTGAAATGCTTTATTTAAAGATTTATAAGATAATTTAAGTATATAGCAATGTTTACTATTGTAGTCCCATATCAATATCATGTAAGCAGAAATCAACAAAAAATCATGATTAATTATTGAAATGACAGGTTTGCTACAATTTACCCCCAAGAAACTATGAATTTATAGAAAATTCTTCCAACAATTTTCTCATTTTTTTTTTTATTAGTAATAAAAAATCTCATGATTTATTAACTCAGAACTCATGAAGTCACATATTTCACTGATTTTCAACCATTTATAATTGTGTCCAGCTTTGATAGACAAATTTTCATTCTATAAATGTGTTAAAAAATTAGAAACAATAGATTGCAAAAGATAGTTTCATTTTATGATTGATTTTACCACTTTCTAGTTGGTTGATATTCCTTTGTTCCTCTAACTCATCTACATTATTTTCCATTCCCTCTACCTATTCCCTTGCATATCAAAAGTTGAAAATCTAAGACAATATCATGATAATTTCATTTAACTCATCTACATTATTTTTCATAACCAGAGAAACATAATATTTTGGGTTTCTTTTAAATAATAAAAAAATTAAATTAACAAGGAATAATTTTGGCTCCTACCCGCCCTACTCAATGACACTATCTATGCAGGTGACAATTTGCACCAGCCCATCAGATGTCTATGCCATGCTCCTGCATACTCCTCTACCGTTAGTGCACGAACCGATTGTGTGTTGTAGACAGGTTGTATTTGTCAAGATTTTTTGGTTTACGGTGCCCAATAAATATTTTTACCGTGTTTTTTAAGTTTACCATTCGTCATTTTTTTGTTAATTTTCCCATGGCTATTAGTTTTCACTCTTCCCACTGGTATTGACCTTACACTTTACAATTTAGCGAGCTAATTAAATTAACAAGGAATAATTTTGGCTCCTACCCGCCCTCCTCCATGACACTATCTATGCAGGTGACAATTTGCATCGGCCCATCAGATGTCTATGCCATGCTCTTGCATACTCCTCTACCGTTAGTGCACGAACCGATTGTGTGTTGTAGACAGGTTGTATTTGTCAATATTTTTTGGTTTACGGTGCCCAATAAATATTTTTACCGTGTTTTTTAAGTTTACCATTCGTCATTTTTTTGTTAATTTTCCCACGGCTATTGGTTTTCACTCTTCCCAGTGGTATTGACCTTACACTTTACAATTTAGCGAGCTACACCCTAAAAATTAGGTTTATACAAAAGCTTTAAAATATGTTTAATAAAATGAAAATAATTAATATATTAAGTATATTTTATATAAATTATATTTTTAACAAAACTATTAAATATAATACTTTTAATAATTTTATATATGTATTTAATAGTTTTGTTAAAAAATACAATATATAATAAAAATTAGTATAATTATATTATTTATAAAATAAATTATTATATAAAATATACATTATATATTAATTATGTTAATATATACCTAATTACTATAAACCAAAATTAATGGATAAGAATGTAATTATATATATTAGGATTTTAATGAATAATATTAAAATCATTTTAAGGCTGAAACCAATTTAAGATATATATTACTAGCATATATATCTTAAATTTAAAATATATATGCTAGTAGCAGTGGCCACGCAACACATAACATGAATTAATATATAATTATACTATATTATTTTATTAAATTATTAGATAAATAATAATATTTTAGTATATTTAATGTAAGTTATAGTTAGGGGTCAAACATGGTTAGGTTCAAACTTTTATTAGGGTTGGGATTGGATTAATTTTATTATTGGGAATAGGGTTAGGGCTAGGTTTAGAGATATAAGTGGTATCAGTGTTGGAGTTAGTATTAGGGTTACAGTTATCATATATAAAAAGGGTTAAGTTTAAAAATGTGTTTGGGATGAGCGATAGGGTTAGGGTTAGGTTTAAGATTATGTTTAAGATGAGCAATAGGGTTAGGGTTGGAGTTAGCATGTATAAAATGGGTTAGGCTTAGAAATAGGGTGAGGGTAAGGATTAGGGTTATATTTAGTGTTAGAGATTAGGGTTGGGGTTAAAATTAGGGATAGGGATAGGGTTAGGGTTAGGGTTAGGGTTAGGGTTAGGATTAGGATTAAGGTTGAAGTTATGAATAAGTTTAGGGTTACAATTAGGGATAAGAATAGGGTTAGGGTTAGAGATAAAATTAGGATTAGGGTTAGGATAGTGTTAGTAGTAAGATTAGGGTTAGGTTAGAGTTAGTAGTAAGATTAGGGTTAGGTTAGAGTTAGTAGTAAGATTAGGGTTAGGGTTAGAATTAGGGTTAGGGTTGTAATTAGAATTAGTGTTAGTTATAGAATTAGAGTGGGTTAATAGATAAGAATTTAATTGTATATTAGGATTTTAATGGATAA